>QMFG01010415.1:0-24574 GCA_003314545.1 Ramaria sp. MG151 | reverse complement strand
GAGTTCCTAGAAATAGATGGGGATAGTGATGGGGATAGTGTAGGTGCTTCTTTTCTGAGGAAAGGCCAATAATAGAATCTGGTTTCTCGATTGGGTCCTTGTGATGTTGCTAGGATGATTCAAGGTGTCATGGGTGACGAGGTGTTGGGGGGTTGTAGGTGTGACAAGTCTACCGATGAATCGGATTCCGAAGAGTGGATTCGGAAACGTGATGTTCGGATGGTTCAGATGGTTCGAATGGTTCGGATGGTTCGGATCGTAAACCATGATCGTGACAAGTTTCATGGTGAAAGATGGGGATAGTGATGGGGATAGTCTGGGTCCTTCTTTTCTAAAAAAAAGAATATGATGGGACCTGACCACTGATTGTTTCACCAGGATTGTGTCAATAGATGACGTATTTGAGGTGAAGTGATAGGCAAAGAGTTGTGGGATGAAAGTGATGGAAGTGTGGGGATGTGTCACGATCACAATTTGGGCACTACATTCACATTAACCTCGTCCCGAACAAATCCTTCCGAAGCATCTCGTCCGAAGTCCGAAGCATTTGATCCGAAATCCGAAGCAACATACCCGCATTACCATCAATGCTATTCAACAATTCTTTTATCTATCATTTCGACTCAAACACTCCATCTAGTGAAACAACCCTTGTGAAACAATCATTGGTCAGGTCCAATCATATTCTTTTTTTAGAAAAGAAGCACCCTCACTATCCCCATCACTATCCCCATCTTTCACCATGAAATTATGAATTGAGTTGTTCACATTCACTCAAAGCTTGCGATGACTTGTCATATCATCAGGCTTAACGATATGAATGTTCTAGACTCTCATACTTATTCTCCGAAAGATTTGGGCATGGCTCTCCCTACCCAATGAGCCACGCAATTCGGAAACATGTTTCAAGAGTCGTTATGGGTTCGTTAATCTTTTTCTTCATTTACAATTTTCCTACCACCCTTGTTCTTTGTTTCCTATGACCTTTAATTAGTATACATGTACCTTGGCTACTTCCTGACCATCACGGACTCATTCCCATTCGCTCTTCCTTCCGAATGGTTTAGTATATAAGCTAGCACATTCGCATGTACATTCCCTAGTTCAATTATTGTATGTCACCTTGATTTTCCACTCCTACTTGTCAAACTCGCTCCAAACTCAACTTCACCAACAACTGTATATTTTTGAGTAAGCCTTTCAATCCAACTTTTATCAGTTAAATCCACTTCAAGGAATGTAAGATCATTGGCTGTGATCGACATGAACTGCAAAGTTCATTCGATTCACGAGATAGAATCCTTTCGGAACCTCTGTCTCTTCGGAACTACGCACTTCATTCGCAGACGTTCCGAAAGTCATTCGCTTTTACTGTAGGATTTCCATTCTCTTTCCAAAACCATTCTATCACCATTAGGAATGTTTCCGAACACATTTACTAACCCAACATTCATCCACAACATTTGTTGCTATTATTTGGATTCTGACAGGATGATGCTTCGGGCTTCGGACGAAATGCTTCGGAAGTATTGCTTCGGAACGAAGATAGTGTGAATTGAATGTCCAGACTGTGATCGTGACACCCCTTAACTAATAAAAGCTATGTAGAAACTAATGTCATGATCATGATTATCACATCGTTCCAAAAGGTTTTCTTCTGAACAGCTTATTTGGAATCCAAACTGCCAGAACTTCCATCACACATCCTCCCTTTCAACATTTCATCAGCATGAAACATTATGAATCACTCTATTGATATCAATATGAACCAGCTGACAATCAGGTCCAATATTTCATTTTTTTTTCAAAAAGAAGCACCTATACTATCCCAAACACTATCCCCATCTATTTCAAGGAACTCAATATCAGGGTCACTTCTATGTCTCCAAAGCTTATGGTGACAGGCCATACTATCCAATATGTTGACTCGATCATCCTCAACATTCAGGGTCATCATTTGAAGGAATAGCATAAGGATATGTCTATCTGAAAAGCCATGCAATTTGGAAACATGTTTCAAGAGTTATTGTTGGTCTGTTAATCTTTTTTCTCATTCACCATTTTCCTACCTCCCTTGTTCTTTGATTTCTATGGCCTTTAATTAGCATACATGTACCTTAGCTACTTTCCAATCCTCATGGATTCTTTCCCATTCACTCTCTCCTCCAAACTGTTTGGTATATAGGTAGTGTCAGAATTCAATTATTAAAGATAAGTGTTATAGATGAATGCATTGTCAGCAATAACGTTTGAAAATGTTTCCATATAAAGAGAATGGTATTCGAAAGTGAATGGTAATCCTACAGCAAAAGCGAAGGGCTTTCGGAATGTTTGCGAAAAGGTGCATAGTTCCGAAGAGATAGATATGTCAGAATCCAAATAATAGCAACAAATGTTGTGGATGAATGTTATGTTAGTAAAAATATTCGGAAATATTCTTAATGATAACCAAATGGATTTGGAAAGTGAATGGAAATCCTACAGTAAAAGCAAATGACTTTCGGAACGTCTGCAAATGAAGTGCATAGCTCCGAAGAGACAGAGGTTCCGAAAGGATTCTATCTCATGAATCGAATGAACTTTGCAGTTCATGTTGATCACAGCCAATGATCTTACATTCTTTGAAGTGGATTTAACTAATAAAAGTTAAATTGGAGTGCTTACTCAAAAAATATAAAGTTGTTGGTGAAGTTGAGTTGGGAGCGAGTTTGGAAAGTGTGAGTAGAAAATCAAGTTGACATACGATAATTGAACTAAGGAATGTACATGCGAATGTGCTAGCTATATACTGAACCGTTCGGATGAAAGAGCGAATGGGAATGAGTCCGTGATGGTTCAAAAGTGGCCAAGGTACATGTATACTAATTAAAGGCCATAGGAAACAAAGAACAAGGGTGGTGGGAAAATTGTGAATGAAGAAAAAGATTAACGGACCCACAATAACTCTTGAAACATGTTTCCGAATCGCATGGCTCTTCGGGTAAAACTAACCGTCCCTAAATCCTTCGGAGGGTTATCCTGAGGGTCTAGAACATTCATGTCATGGAACATGATGATATGGAATGTCCTCGCAAGCTTCCACATAATAGAAATAACTCAATCAATGAGTTCATTGGAAAAGATGGGGATAGTGATGGGGATAGTCAGGGTGCTTCTTTTCCAGAAAGATTATGATTGGACCTGATTATTGATTGTTTCACTAAACACTTCATGGAGTTATTCCTGAACTGGATTGGGTGACTGGATCAAATGTATGTGAAGCATTGATGCAAGGGTGATTCGGAATTCGGAAGATCCATTTGGAAGGATTGGTTCGGAAGGACAAAGATATAGGTGAGGTGTCCATATTGTGATCGTGACAAGATATTCCGAAAGGATTCTATCTCATTAATTGGATGAACCGTTTAGTTCATACTGATCACACCCAATAAGATTACATTCTTTCAAAGTGTAATCAAATCCAAATTGATAAGTTTTATAGGACTTACTTCAAAGTGAAGTTGTTCTTCAAGATCGTTCACAACGAATTGTTAAGCCAAGTAGATCAATCAAGTAGACATGCAATAATTGAACTAGAGAGCATACATGCGAATGTGCTACTTATATACTGGGACGTTCGGAGGCAAGAGCGAATGGGGAGTAGTCCGTTGAGGATCGGAAAAATAGCTAAGGTACATGTATGCTAGTTAATGACCATAGGACATAGAGAACAAGGGTGGGGTGGAAATTGTGAATGAGAAAAAGATTTAACGAACTAGGAATAAGTCCTGAAACATGTTTCCGAATCGTATGTCGTTTCGGATAGACGAACTCTTGTTTCACTTCCTTAAACGACAACCCTGAGTGTCAGGGATGAATGCATCAACATATTGAATTGTATGTCTTGTTACCATAAGCTTTTAGAAGCATAGAATCAACCCTGATATTGAGTTCCTAGAAATAGATGGGGATAGTGATGGGGATAGTGTAGATGCTTCTTTTCTGAGGAAAGGCTAATAATAGAACCTGATCTCTTGGTTGGGTCCTTGTGGTGTTGCTAGGACGATTCAAGGTGTTAAGGGTGACGAAGTGTTGAATGGTTCATGTGTGACGGGTTTGGCAACAATTCGGGTTCCAAAGAATCAATTCGGAAAAGTGATGTTCGGGTGGTTCGGAAGGCGGAGTAGAACATAAATCATGATCGTGACAGGTAGCACATTTGCATGTATGTTCTCTAGTTTAATTATTGTATGTCTACTTGATTATTCTACTCAAACTTACCAAGTTGTCATGAACTACCTTGAACAACAATCTCTCACCAACTTGACATTTTGAGTGAGTACTCTAACTTCATTCACATTAGTCTAGACACACTTTGAAAGAATGTGAGACCATTGGCTATGATTGACATGGACTGTGAAGTTCATTCAATCCATGAGATAGAATCCCTTTGGAGTCTCTATCTCTTTGGAACTATGCATTTGTTTGCAGACATTCCAAAAGCCATTCTCTTTTACTGTAGGATTTCTATTTACTTTTGAATATCATTCTATTACTACTAGAAACATTTCTGATCAATACTACTAACCCTATACTCATTTACACCACTTATCTTTGATAATTGAATTCTGACAACTAATAGGCAATTAGGTAGCTACATACCTCAGTGCTTGTTTATGCTGAGGTAAAACTGAAGGCAATAGTTGTCACACAATTTTATTTATCCTAGACTCTTTACAAGTACAACAACACTTCTCACATATCTTGTGCTCCATAGCCATAAGGCTTTGAGCACCTTCTTTTTTACAAATTAGTAGCACAGTATTTTGTCAAGCCATCCTGTTCTACCAAACTACTTGCCTGTAATGGCAACAGCTAGTACTGATGCTCCTGCTACTCACTCTTGTGATAAACAACATGCTAGACCTCCCCTTGATGCTATGGTGCCAATTGTCCTGCAAATGGACACTCCCTCTACTTCAACTCCCTTCCCCCCCTTCCAAGAGACTGCTACAACTGATCAGTGACTCACTTCTTTGGAGAATTCCTTGTTGCAACTGCTCTCTCTTATGCAGCAAGCACAGCAGGTCTAACTTCAATTCACAATGTCACCGCTGCCTCCACAAGCTGCTCCCCCTTCCTTCCCATATCATGCTGCATCCCTACCTCGAGTGTCCCAATCTCCCTGAGCAGTGCCATTCATACCTCCTATTTCACTAAACCCCACCTCAGGTATGTCCATTGACCACTCCTTCTCTCATGTTGAGTCTGTGCTGCGGCTTGCCATCACGAGGCATGATTTCCACCCTGGTCATTGGTACAAGTTGGATGCCATGGTCAAAGAACACCCAAAGCCCAAAACTTTCAAAATCTCAGAAGAAGGGAAATTTATGCGATGAGAACAAGATGCATCTCCAAAGGATTACCCCTCATTTTGCAGCCTATATGACCCTCTTGTGATTTAGTTTGAGATGTTGCAATATTTTATCATTGTGTTGGGGAACATTCCAGCTACCCAGCAAGTAGTCCTAGGCTGCTCAGAATACCTCAGTATCTTGTATCAAATCTTTGCATGCTATGAATGGTCTGCAGTATTGCAGTATCATTTCATGTTCCACAATTATCATCATGCAAAGGTGATTACTCAGGCTGGCACATTATAGACAGTGAACTTGCCTCCCTACACCTCCATGGGAACCCAAAATCCCCATCAAATAAACCTCCTACACACTCTACTGCTACTTCTAACACTAAGTGGACATGTTTTGCTTTCCAAACCAGGAAGTGTGTTTCACCCTGTATATATGGGCATCTGCACAAATGTAAGAACTGCAGAAGCACTGACCATGGCCGATCAACCTGTACTGAAAAGGCCAAGACAGTATAGGAAAGAGGCAGGATGAATGGATCTCTATTACCTCTGTCCACCTCTCATCCTTTCCCACTGGACATTTGGTCATCCTCTTCTTCCAACTTACTTAGCATTACTTCTGGCCACACCTCCAGAGACTCTCAAGTTCTCCCTACCACCTTACCATATCATGAGCTGTTCCCCCTGGTTCTCCTCCTCCCTCACGTCCAAATACAAACCCATGCTGCAATACCCCCCCTTTGTAAGGGCAACCCTCCTAGCGCCTGTAGGTACCTAGTAGAGGGGAAATCCAAAGATATATATGTGTGTAAGAAAATACAGTGAAGGAACTCTCACCTAGTAGAGGGGAAATCCAAAGAGAAAAGTCTAGGGATCCCTGCTACTAGTGAAGAAACTATATACAACTACCTAACGCCCAACCAGGGGCACTCCCACGTGCTGTCAACCCTGCCCGACTTCTATCCCCATAAGGCACTTCGACCCTGACGAAGGTCAGATATCGGGCTGAAGGTTCGGATCAAATGTTCGAGTTCTACCCTGAGGTTGGCCGAGGTCTCGGGTGGTCTGAGGTTTCGGATGAGAGGCCCGAGACTTCGGGTTCATGCTTGGAGGCTTCAGGTCAATGACCCGAGGCTTTGGACCAAGGTTCTCGCGCCTCGGACTTGTGCTTTGCATGTGTAGGGGCCTTGGAGATGGAGGGCTTGGTGAAAACAGGTTGTCCCCTGACACCCTTGCTCAATAAAGCCCCCCCTTGCTCAATAAAGGACCTCCATGTGTTACATGCTACTTGGTAAAACATACATGGGAGTTTTATCTTAAAGACTATCCTGACCAACAATTTGTCAAAATGCTATTGTATATAATAGAATTTGGTGCCAATATAGGTTTTTTTTTTTTTCTGGAGAACATCATGAGCAGCCCTGTGTCAGAATTCAATTATCAAAGATAAAAGTCATAGATGAATGTAGTGTTAGTAGTATTTGTTCAGAAGTGTTACTAATAGTAATAAAATAATAATTGAAGGTGAATATAAATCCTACAGTAAAAGCAAATGACTTTTGGAAGGTTTGTGAAAAGCTGCATAGTTCCAAAGAGATAAGTATTCCAAAAGGATTTTATCTCGTTGATTGAATGAGCTTTGCAGCCCATGTCGATCACAGCCAATGGTTTTACATTCATTCGAAGTGTGTTCAAACTGATATAAATAAAGTTCAAGTACTCACTCAAATGTGAAGTTGCTTTTCAAAGTAGTTGTCAGAATTCAAATATTAATTATAAATGTTATAGATGAATGTGGTGTTAGTAGCAATGTTCGAAAATGTTTTAATCCAATCAAATGATATTTGAAAGCAAATAGAAATCCTACAGTAAAAACAAATGGCTTTCGGAATGTTTGTGAAAAGGTGCATAGTTCCAAAGAGATAGATATTCTGAAAGGATTCTATCTCGTAGATCAAATGAACTTTGCAGTCCATGTTGATCACAGCCAATGATCTCACATTCTTTCGAAGTGTGTTTAAATCAATAGAAGTAGAGTTGGAGTGCTCACTCAAATGTGAAGTTGTTGTTCAAGGTGATTTTACGACGAGTTGGCAAGTTTGAGTAGAACAATTAAGTTGACGTACAATAATTGAACTAAGGAATATACATGTGAATGTGCTAGCTTTTATACCAAATGGTTCGGAAGAGAGAGTGAATGGAAAAGAGTCTGTGAGGATCAGAAAGTAGCTAAGGTACATGTATACTGATTAAAGGCCATATAAAAACATAAAACAGGAGAGGTAGGAAAATGGTGAATGAAGAAAAGATTAACGAACTAGAAATAAATCCTGAAACTTGTTTCCAAATTGCGTAGCCCTTTGGATAAGAATAGCTGTGTACATATCTTTTGGTGGGTGAGCCTGAGGGTCTAGAACACTCATATCATAAAGCTAATTGATATAGGATGTCATCCACAAGCTTCCATAGAAATAGAAACACCTTGATCAAATTAACTCATTGAAAAAGATGGAGATAGTGATGGGGATAGTTAGGTTGCTTCTTTTCCAAGGAAGTTTTTTGATCGAACCTAATTGTTGATTGTTTCACTATTTCTTATTGAATGATGAAAGAAGCCTGATGTCCAATGATGGGAGCTTGAATATCAAATTCCTTGATAATGCGAATGAAGGATTCGGACTCATTCAGAGGCTTTGGAAGGAGCAATTTGGTAGTGTAATGCTCAGATTGCAATCGTGACAGTAGTTTATGATGATTTGGCAGGTTGGAGTAGAACAATCAAGTAGACGTACAATAATTGAACTAGAGAATATACATGCAGGTGCTCTGCTTATATATCGAATGGTTCAGAAGGAAGAGCCAATGGGAAAGAGTCCATGAGGGTTGGAAAGTAGCTAAAATACATGTATCCTAATTAATGGCCATAGGAAACGAAGAACAAGGGTGGTAGGAAAATTGTGAATAACAGAAAAGGTTAACGGACTAACAATAGCTCCTGAAACATGTTTCCGAATCGCATGGCTCTTTGGGTAGAGTTAACTGTCCCTAAATCCTTTGGAGGGTGATCCTGAGGGTCTAGAACATTCATATCATGGGGTTTAATGATATGAGATGTCAATGCAAGCTTTGATGGAATAGGAATGACTCAATCAACAAGTTTATTGTGAAAGATGGGGATAGTGATGGGGATAGTCAGGGTGGTTCTTTCTAAAAAAAGATCATGATTGGACCTGACCAATGATTGTTTCACTAAACATCCAATGGAGTGTTATATGGACTGTGTTGAGTGACCGGATCAAATGTATGCGAAGGAATAGGGTGAAGGTGATTTGGATTTCCAAAGGATATCTTCGGAGTTGTTTGGAGGTTATTGTTTGGAACTGGGTGTATAAGAGTGTAAGGTGCCAGGATGTGATCGTGACACCCTGCCACAACTTAAAAAGTGCCCTAGAATTCCCTGATTCGGTATCAAAAGCAGCTAAGACCCTCAAAGCTGCCCCATATATTTTTAACCTCTTTGCAGAAGCACTCCACTGGATCATTCAAAGGCATCTCCCTGGTGATCTGAAGCATTATCTTGATGACTTCCTCCTATATTTCATCTCTATACCTCACTCTGCTTTGCAAATAAAGCAGTAGATTGGATCTAGGCATTAGGTAACTATCTTGGGCTCTCATTCCAAGATGAGAAAACACTCCACCCCTCTACTCAGGTGGGATTCCTAGGCCTTGAGCTTGACACCACCACTATGGAAGCCTGTCTCCCTGATGACAAGCCACTCTACCTTTGGGACTTTGTCCTTGAATGGCTGCCTTGTTGTTGGTGCACTTTGCATGATCTGCAAAGATTCATAGGCTTTCTGCAATTCTGCTCTCAGGTTATCCCACACTCCCATGCCTTCCTGCACCACTTGATAAATTTTTCTACAACATTCACATCTTGTCATGCCATTCATCACATACCAGCATGCACTGAAATCCACTGGTGGCATATTTATGCATTCAAGTGGAATGCTATCCGCCTTATTTCCCCACCTTGTGAGACCCTCCACATCTACACAGATGCTAGTGGAAAAAAGGGCATTGGAGGTATTTTCTGGAATGAATGGTTCTCTAGCCACATACTCAGCACTTTTGAGAGTGTGATATCCAATTCAAAGAAATATATGCTATGCTTCAAGCCATATTTTGTTGGGGCCATCAATGAAAAAACAAACATGTAATCTTCCATGTTGACAACCAAGTTGATGTTCATGCAATTAAGAACAACACCAGCAGTTCTCTGCATGTTATGACAAACCTCTGCATGATTGTCATGCTCACAGCACAGCTTGAGTTTTCATATTCCTCCTCATGGCTTTCTTCATCTGCCAATGCACTTGTTGACTACACTTCTCATTACATGTACACTTGCCTATTTGAAAATGCTCCTTATCTAAACTGACAGCCCATGTTGCCCCACCCCCCAACAGCTGGTATCCTAAGGCACTCTATCTCCTTGACCCACGGCCACCCGAATCCCCTTTGTTGGGAATGACGGCGCACCCCTCCTCCAGTCAAACCTCCTGTGTCAGCTGCACAAAGACCTCATGCAACTAACCATTGCACCTAACCAATTTGCTACCCATTTGTCACAACCGAGTGAGCATAGATGGTGTGGACAAAGCCAAGCGTTGTCCAGGGTCTATGACACAAGCCACGTGACTGTCCCACATTGCGCCTCTCCACAAATCTCTTTTATTGTTCTCATAGTATTTATATGACTAGCTTTCTCTCCTACCACTTTGTTACGTCCTTCTCACATATCTCGCGCTCGATAGCCATATGGCTTTGAGCACTTTCTTTTTTACACCCACCCTGCCCCCTTTCCCATAGCTTTATTTCCTTTGTGCTTGCGCCGGCTCGAGCACGGCCCCTGTCAAAGTCGTGCAAAAGAGCGCTGGCATTGCAACCAGACTTGCTCACCCATTCGTCACAGCCGAGTGAGCATAGATAAAGAAAAAAGCGATGTGGCGAGAGAAGCACGGGATGGTCCACGTGAACAGCACATAGCAAACAAGCATATAAATAGGATCACAGCTTGAAGAGTGTCGATGAGAAACATAGTTTTAAAAGGCTGAACATCATGCAGACTCGCTTGCAGAATGTGTATTACTAGGCGTCCAGCTATTCTCGAAAAATAAATGCTTCAGTCTGGGGATACGAAAATCCAAGTTATCAATACACCAACAGCACATCATGGGAAGTATGTAAGGCTCACGCGAACACAAAGTTGGCTAAATGAGTAAGTCTCTCCGTCAGGTCCGTACCAAGGCCCACTCACCAGCTTCAAACCCAAAGGGCTTGAGTTTAGGAGAGGCCTTCCTGGCTGAAAACACAAACAAGCAGGTCTTGCGCGGTCTGAAGGAGAAATTTCGTAATCTTGTTAGATATTTCTACAGCATCGTTGTATCTCTTCCCTTCTCAACAAGCCAAGCGACTCCGGGAAAAAATATGCCGCGACAAACATCACAGGCAAGCTCATCCAAATGAAACGAGCCGCAGGGTGATCAAACTAGCGAACGGCCTACGAGTTTGATAAGATGAGAATACATACACTTCCAAGCATCAGCCTCTAGCTCAGACCATGATCGTAGGGTCTATATGGAACACAGTGCGGTTCCAAGTGGGCGACGAGACCTATTAAGTGCAGTCCACGTTTGCCTATCATCGAAACTTAAGAGTGAGGCGGGCTAATGACTATCATATGATTCAATTTCTTATACTGACCACATCACCACCAGAATTCCCCTTGTGGGTACAGGAGCGCATTCAGCCGTGTAGACAGAAACAATAGTGCCTTGGGGGGCAATTGCTTAACCTAGAAGGAAGCGAGCAACCAGCAGAGAAATTAACCAGGATAAATATTAAATTCCAAACAGTTTGACGTGAACAAACTGTGATAATAGGTAGCAGAGCAGTAAGTAGCTTTACCCGTCCTTTATTTACGCGCCTGGCGGGTAAATCCCGTAACAGCATTATATCATTGCAAGAAGCACTTTGGCACTCAAAAGCATGCAAATAGCAGAACACCGCTTTCCATAATAGCATTCCTCTGTGTTAATGGGTGAAAACATATCATAATGGATTTTAAATAAATGTAAAAAAAAGAGAAAAACAATAAGAAAATAATAATAACTTTTCTTTTTTTGCGCCTTTTGGGAATCCCAGGAAAAATACTCCGTATGGTCAAAAGAGTAGAAGTTGACAGACCGTTTTGTCAACTTCTGCTCTTTTGACTTCACTTTGAAAGCCAGCTAGATGCCGACACTCGTGATACACTATCATCAATAGACTTGAAAGGCATTGACGGGCATTGGCAGCCCCGTTACTTGTCTGAATTCCAGCCAAACAACAGCACCACTTCTGAAGTAGTCACCGGTATGAGGTACAGAAAGGCTCTTTGTCTCGGAAAGGAATCGACGGTCAGCATCTCAAAACATGGCTGATTGAAATATATATATATATATATATATCCGATGACGAGATAACTGTGATGTCAAGTGACACTACTGTGATTCAGGACCCAGTCACCAGCTGTGACCCACAGACCTATGTCAATTGTAATCTAACGGAGTATAGAGCGCATGATGGGCTCGGAAATACAAGGGTTGCGCACCTCCACCCAGCACTGTAAGCCCTCGACTCGCTTCCTTCCTGGACATCTTGCCCAGGCTGCCCCCTGATCAATGAACCCAGGTAAGAATACTAACACGGGGCGGTGTGACTTGATTTATCATGCGGGTTCGCGGATTGGTGATAATACGTCAGATTCACCTGAATGGCAGACGCACGAAACAACAGAAACTTCTGGATCTCACAAGGATTAAGCGTCGTTAACACTAACCCCAGAGGAGTCAACAGCAATGTTTTTTCTAGCAATGAGAGCAGACAGAAGACCCAACTATAGGAAAGACGTTATACGTCAGGCGTATTTCAATCGCAACGACAAGCTGAACGGCAAGGATGTTGATGTGACAGTGATTTCTCCTCCATCTGGAACGAGGTCAACAAGCTTCTTCTCCAAGTTTGGACGTGTTTCTTGCTCAAGCTGAGTTGGAGCCTGCCAATAGAGCTGCTCTTTTGCCGGGGGGATGGGTGAAGGCGTTGAGAGCGAAGGTTTCTTGATTTGGCTGATAAAATATAAGGTGACTGATATCAATACGAACGAAATACGCTCACAAGTCTTGGCGTTCAATAAGTGTCTCTACAAGTCGTTCAAGCGTCCATTCCTTGCTGATATGTATGTCGTGTGTTTCCTGACCACAAACAGGGCAGTCCGCTCTCTTTTCATGCTGAAAGGTATAGGAATATACTCCATCTGTGCCAATAAGCATGAAGTAATTGTCTAGATAGGGAGCCGAGGATGTCGCGATTTTAAATGCCTCGTTACAGCATGATGCTGCAATAATGGCATTTGTCGAGGCAATAGCTGGAATGATGTTCTTTACAACGCCTTGGGTGAGAGACCAAGTAACTCCTTCGATGTTAAACTCCTTCGCACGGGCGGCAGCGACACTATACAGCCACCCGATATGCTCTGGATTGTCGGTGTCCATTTTCTTGTCTTGAGTGGAGTGAGATAAGGTGCATCTAGAGCAGACGCAATATAATTACCCACCTTTGTGGACTCTAGGCCATTCAAGGACTGACGCCCATTCGATACAGTGTTCGGGAAGGCGAGGAGTATTTGCAATAGTACAGATTGGGAAAGCAGTCGGCTTGTTTAGCATGTCCAGTGAACACTCATAACAAGAGGTGATAGTAGGGAAGATGACTCGTGCTTGGCCCTTGAACCCTGGACGAGACGGTAAACCTTACAACGGACGACCAAAGACGCCGAATGCATACCCTCAGTTCCACCGTCGATCAGGGGTTTCAGGCTCTCGTAATTTTCGGGGTCAACCATGTTGACTAGCGTGGCATTCATCCACCGTCGCGCTTCAACGGAGTCTAGGCCGCAGATGATGAGGTGAAATTGCATGTAGTATGTTTCATCCTTGTCTTGTATTCTTCCGTAATATCTGAAGTAGTGGCGCATCACTAGAACGAGGTTGATCGAGAAATATTTCCATACTCACGGTGTTACCTTCACCCCCGGGACCCTCTTCATGACAAACTCGGCTGCTACGATTGCCTTTGGCCGTCCAACGTCAGAAGAGCTGCCTTGTGTTACCGTCAAAATTATATTTGAACCAAGTTGCGTGCTTACCGGAACAAAAATTGCCGATTGAGGTTGCTAATGTCGATGGTGTCCATATCGATCACATGAATATCCTTGAAACCGCATAAAGCAAGGTTGCTCAAGATTTCACAACCAAGACCACCTGCACCTATACATAAGATCTTGCAGTCATTACGAAGGAAACGTTTGACCTGAGAGAGGGGGAGCGCGATGTAATGAATACCGTAAGCCACAAAGGAGAGCTGCTTACGGGCTCTCCAGGAGAGAATTGGTCTGGATCTGTGCGGGGACCTGGGTTGTCAAGTATTTGATCGATGTGGTGATACCTGCCAGGCCAATCGACCGCATCTACTGCTCCGTTCATGCTGTTGAGTGGCGCTCTGGCACTATAATAGGCTGTGTCACACTAAGTCACAGTGTCGCTGACTAATGAGTATTGTACAGTGGTTGTAAGTCTACAGCATGATAAAGATTTGTCATTACTCACCTCAGTCAGGGTATAAATGACTGAGGTGAGCCTTCTCTAATGGTGTTATATACATATTATACCAGTATGTGGATTTACTAAGAAATGGAGAAAAGGTGGATTGTTAAAGTGGACAACAATAACAAAGAAAAGTGGAAAAGGGGACTATTCCTATTCTCACGGCGTTATATTCAACAAATTCCTGGTCGTGTTCAATCCCTGCTCTCATCTATGAGACATTCCTCATGTTTCTCATGTTGTATCCAAGCTGTTACATGACATCATTAGAGATAAGTATGTAGCTGTTTGGATCTAAGTTGCCCCAACACTAATCTTCAGTATAGTCTTATCTACTTTTGGATGTAGGTCATGTCTGTCCTGACAGACACACGAGTTTCCAAGTTTCCTTACCTATCGTCTTATTCACCTGCTCACTATGTATATTAGTATGTTCATGACTCTACTGGCAAACTGTATTGCCTGAGCTCTGTCTTCTAAATCTCTAGAGATGAATACCACTCACTCTGTGGTGAGTATACGACCTAATCTCGATTGTTGTGAATCGGACTAACAAGTTCTCCCACTCAAAGCTGGACATGTGCTACGCCATGTGTACTGGGCAGTCGGTTACTCCTCATCATGCGCAGAGGATATTTTAAAGAGGCGATGATAACACTTTCGACACAAAGTACGATTTGGGGAGATAAGCACAAAACATACCGTAGACCATGTTCATGTTTGATACAAGTTATACACTCACGGTTATCACCTACTTCTACACTCCAGAACAATGGGAATGTTCGACTGGTCCTAGTGGCCACAGTTAACCACATGTACTATTCTTCATAATATAACTATTCTCTATCTTGACGGATGAGTATAAGGTAGGTCAAACCTCTCCGTCTATTTTTACCTATAACATGAACAGTGAGCAGCACAGTATGAACTTAAGCATCTGTTCTCATTACTCGTTTTCTGCTCAAGTGGAGACCTAGTTGTTATAATAGTTTTATATCCAAAGGGCTGGGTGCAGCGGCGTGTGGCAAAACAGGACTCCAGGATAAGGCTTACTTTCATCAGACTTCCTACTCACCACTTCCTTTCGTATCGTCACCTACATTGTCACTGTTTCATCCGCCATCTCCATGTCCGTCTCACTCCTTAAACCTTCCCTAAACCATGCCTCGCCCCCGCCTCTTACCTAATACTTGATAACGAACACACCTGCACAGCACAGTACGATTCTATTGCGGATCGACAGAGCACATCGCACAATATATAGCGTTACATAGAGTCCAGGAGAGAGAGATGAAGGGATGGAGCGGGAGGGGAGCGGCCAAGAAGGACAAACGAGGATGGAGACGCACACTATCAGGATAGTGCGATTTAATAAGAACTGAGCCAGGATGGGATATGGTTCCGACAACATGGATGACGGCGGGGAAGGGATCGAAGACAGGAGACACGAAAGACAAGTATGGAATAACCACAGCAGCTAGTGAGAAAAGCCATGCGATAACGACGGACGAGGGCGCACTGCGAAGAGGTGATATGTGAAAAATAGCGGGTAATATTTATGCATCAGCTTGTACGTGGATTAGAGTGCAGAAAAAGGTGAGGAAAGATCAGGCATTATTCGGCGCCCCGTTGAGACCATTTACGCCGTTTGTGCGCTGAGCGACAACTTTTCGGCGCTGTGCCACAGCCTGCAAGGGGAAAACCAAAAGAAAAAAGAAAAAAATCAGCACCGACCCAGCCATGTTACACCAACAAGAGAAGATTGCAAATAAAAGAAAAAGTGGGTCTTTGAAAGCTTTAACGCTTCCGGATAACATAAAAAATTTTAAATCAGGAAAACAACCCACCGCGTCCAACGCCCCCATCATGTCTATCGTCTCCTCCCACCCTACACACGCATCCGTGATGCTTACGCCCCACTCAAGATCTGCTACGCTCTTTCCTCCAATGGAAGGATCCCCCTCCACTCTTGGACCTCCAGAAGCACTCGTTGGCGCATCCTGCTTCCCGGGGCGCAAGAAAGACTCCACCATAACACCCGTAATGGAGGTGTCACCAGCGGCGATCTGGGAACAGAGGGAAGCAAGCACTTTGGATTGATTGAGGTGAGATTTTTGAGAGTTGCCATCTAAATGAGAAAAAAGAAATCAAGTTAGAAGAAACGCACAGGATGAGACTGGGACAAACTCACGGCTACAATCTACCATCAAACTCGGGCGTCCCATCTTCGCCTTCGAAACCGCTGCAGCGGCAGCTGCGATGTGCTCTGGAGCGTAGTTGGGGCCGCGAGCGCCGCCGCGAAGGATAAGGTGCACATCGGAGTTCCCGCGAGTCTTTACGATAGATGCGAGGCCCTACAGGTTACAAAATAAGGGAGGAAAATGGCGTTTAGTCACGTTTATAGATTAGATTGCAGGAGAGGAAGGGAAGATGGACGAGAAGAGGAGCAAAGGAGAGTGAAAACGGTTAAGGAAGGGAAATTGTGGCAGAGGGGAAGAAAAAAAAATTAAAAGGAAAAAGGGCATCTCTCACCTGCGCAGTAACCCCCATAAACGCATGCGGGTTCGCGGCAGCTCGCATAGCATCGACGGCTACGCCAACACTACCATCAGTGCCATTCTTGAAACCAATGGGGAAGGAGGAGCCACTAGAAGTGAGGCATAGTGAGTTATGGAGTTGGTGAGCCATGTAAGTGAGACAAAAGGAAGGAGAAAGAGTCAAGAACCCACCTAGCAAGCTCACGATGCAACTGCGACTCCGTCGTACGTGCGCCGATAGCACCCCAGGAGACGAGGTCCTGTGGGAGCAACGCGATGCAGAGGCGGGGTGACCCAAAAGAAGCCAGCGAAAAAGGAGATAACAAAGGGAATCCAGAAGCGGGAGGTGGGGATCAAATATAAAATCGACAGTGACAATTCATTGTGAGGTATGGGCGTGTGTAGACACGTGACAGTGACGGAGTTTTGGTGACATGCCATTTGGTGGGCATAGGTGATAAGCATGGCGGGGCGTACAAGTCCATATATGTGGTGACAATGGAGTGATTACCAGTGGGATGGGCGTCAGTAGGCGGGGAAAATCGGCATTTGCAAGGATCACATCAAAGGGCGAACAGATTCAAGCTAATTAGAACTCACGGCAAGGTACTGCGGGCTAATCGTATCCAATAGTTCCAAGCCCACAGGGACACCAATATCAGTGAGGTCACACAGTAGCTGGCGGGCAATGCGGAGGCCTTTGTTGATTTTGTAGGAGCCATCAATATCGGGGTCGTTTATAAGGCCTTTCCAGCCGACTGTTGTGCGAGGCTTTTCGCTGCAAAATCATAAGAATTAACACGAACGAACAACCTGCACTCACAAGTAACTCCGCATGATGATAAGCAAGTGCGGCCACTCTGGGATTTTCTCCTTGAGCTTTCTTGCGTACTCCATGGCCTGTTCGGGGCTGTGAATAGAACATGGACCGACAATGACCAGGACACGATCATCAAGACCAGAGATGATGCGGGAGGACTCGAAGCGAGCACGGGCAATGGTGGTGCGAGAGCTGGAAGACGAGACGATTTCGTGTTTAATGAGGGCGGGTTGAATAAGGGGGTCATACTGAGGTTCGTAGTGGAGGTTGAGTTCGAGGTGGGAGTAAGGTGGAGTCGGGGGAGACGCAGGTGGAGTAAAGATGGAGGCGGTGAAAGAGGGTTTTGATTTGGAGGTAGGAGGTGTGGTCGGTGGGGTAGATGCAGCAGGGGTCGGAGATGCGGTGAGTGGTGGAGTTAAAAGAGGAACAGTGGTGGGGACAGGTGGTACAGGCGGAGGGTCGAGGGTTGCCAGACGGCGGATGGGCGATGTGCGGGGTGTAGGGTATGATTGCGAGACAGATATCGCAGAACATGCACGATGGTTAGAAACAGAAAGAGTATGCGAGTCAGAATAAGAAGTTTGAGGTGTAGGGGTATAAACAGAAGCAGGACATACGCCAAGAACGCGCTTGTCGTCGAGATACTCGTCGACGCGCTGCTCATCGAGTGGGTAAGGTGTACGTGGCTCCATGACGGTCCAAAATACTCAGAAGGAGAGCTACGTTTATAAGACGAGTGGAGTTCAAGCGGAGGACATTCGAGTCAGAGCGTCTAAATTTTAGACAATTAAATAGCCAACGTGCGCCACAATGTCACAGCTTGTCACTTCACGGATTGGCGTGCTTCCTAGTGACAGGCGTGCAGTTCTATTTTCTTCCCTACGCATCCATCTAATCAAGATTCCTTTTGTTAACCAGGGTATGTATGCATTCCTGGCGTATCCGGACAAGTGGACTCGATTGGGATTGGCTTCTAACGAATGGAATATGAAGACTTTCGCGTACCGTAAGGAACGTTGTCGAGTGACGACGGGGGAAACGGGAGTGCATCGGTTCCTTTCGTAATATTCTTTGCACAGATGCGTTTTGGAACGGTCGTTGGCGTTGGCGGCCCATGAGGACGAAGAACACCTCAAGCGAGAGTGAAGTGAAGGCGTGAGAGGTGCGAGAGTTCGGCTGAATAGCCTGGAAAAGGCCACTCTCTGCTGTCCCTTTCATAACGGTTCTCGACACCCTGACATCAGCGCCGCCGCCAACACAGCATGCTGAGGCAACGTAGGCTGCGACAGTCGGTGCGTATCAACGAACGTGTACTCGCCATTCGATACTCGCCATTCGATACTGACCTGCAAATACTCATTATACTATATATCATTCGACATTCGTCATACATGATGCAGAAATGCAGAACAATTCATTCCCGATCACTAATAATTTACCCAGTTCGCCAAACCATAGTATGAATTCTCCCAAGCGAGCGATGATGCTGGTAGCGGTTGTTTCGGATTTACCCGGATACGTCTTCTTACGGCCAACAATTCTCCATCGCCCGTCCTCGGGCTTCCACCCGTACATCCAGCCATAAAACTCTATGCGTAATGTCGAGTATCCAGCTTTCCAAGTCCAGAGCAAGCTAAACTATGAACCAAACTCGTTTGGAGGAATAATTCTAAATATGCGAAACTTAAGTTTTATTCGACTTCCATCAACCAACACACCCCAAGGAGTGTTTGCGTGCATTGTCGAACATCCAGCTTTATAGATCCAAAGCAAGCTAAACTATGGATTGAACTCGTATGAAAGAAGAGTTTTAAAATATGCAAAAGTAAGTTTTTTTTTTTATTTCCATCAATCGAGACACCCCCAAGGAGTGTTTGGCGAGCAGATGCTGACGGGGGCAACACGGGACCTCTCAGGCTCATTCTTTTGGAAAAATCTACCAAACTGTAGCGGCGATTCAACCTAGTTCAATGCCTTCTAGCGCTGGGGCCTGAACGCTAACACTTCTTACACACGCCTGCATTCAGGTTAGGATCGAGATGAAAGCTGCAGCGAAGGAACGATCGGGGTGAATAGCTTGTTACATGGTTGCTGTGTTTAAGATGTAGGAGACGGACGATTGGAATTAGGAGGGTGGTGCCACTACTTCGGAGGTTTGATTAGAAAGTTGATCTGGATTTTTGGTGCTCACTCCCTATTGAATCTTTCTGCACATTGGGTCGTGGTTTTTGGTGGCGCGTCTTGTGAACTGATTTTTATGCATGACTGTTCGCACATCCTACATTTGGCACGGGAGTGTAAAATGTTTTGGTGCAGTGCGAAGGTCGAAACGGAGCAGTAGCGTGTATCGTCATTTCATCTCTCGTCTCATCTAACCACTTACCACGTCTGTGGTCTGGATCCACATTTTTACGTCTCGACGATACATCTCTCCATTACCATATACGTCTACATCATGCATCAATCTCACGCTTGATCCATCACTCCTGCTTGCACGCATTCGCTTACATCGTTCACCCCTAACTTTTATAGTAATCTGAGCGAGTGTTACGTTCCACAAGTCTGTGGGAAACTGCGACGGGGGACTACAGATCGTCTCTAAGCCTTGTACAACCTCTCCCACTCGCTCTCCCATAATCCCGATTTCTCTCCTGAAACCAGAGGTGTCCCTCCATGTCGAGAACGGTCGACTTCCATAAGATCCCTTACTTGCGCATGGGTACCGTAACCTCGATAGATACATAGTTTCCCTTCCGGTATAATATTACAATTAGCTTTGCCAGTCGCATGTTTCTAGTGTAGGACTGTGTAACTCATAA
This sequence comes from Ramaria sp. MG151, assembly GCA_003314545.1. Taxonomy (NCBI): domain Eukaryota; kingdom Fungi; phylum Basidiomycota; class Agaricomycetes; order Gomphales; family Gomphaceae; genus Ramaria; species Ramaria sp. MG151. Next base: position 4,340 of record QMFG01010415.1, on the reverse strand, counting down.
CGCTCCAAACACCACATATAGGCAATACAAGTTTAACACGTTCAACAGCTGTCACATGTTCTCTAGGAGCGAGTAAATACAGGCCGCATATTTGTGGAGCACGGACGATGTCGGGGAGAAGGCAATGATGACCGTGTGACTAGCAACATATTTTTATCGAATCCCCCACTTCGACAGTCCAAATCAAATTATAGACGAGGATTGAATTGTACTCCGTGGTTTATCCAGCCCCAAGTTGTCAAGCTAGCTGGCCGACATGGGTATCATCGTCTGGGCGAAATATCGTGCGCGCATGCTAAGAAGTAGACGACTTCCAACTACACATGGTATACCAATCCCCCATCTGAGGAGGAGGATAAAAAATGTCGCATTATGGAATGATCCAAAATCACGTATCAGACTTACCCCAGAGCGAGCTTGGGATCTCGCCTGTCTGGTATATCCCAGACAATACAGTTGGCCAGTAGAGCCATGAGATACTCATGCACTTGATAAGGGGGGGGGGGAGAGATGGATGGGTCTGGCTCCTACATCAGGGGATAGAAAAGACTCTGCGCCTGGTCATCAGTGTTGGAACAATGAAGAAAGATGTGATAGGCCATACCTATCCCTAATAATCAGATGTAAAAGCAAGGATCTTATTTTGCTCTTGTATATACTCCATGCTTTGTACAACATGGGCAACATTACTGCATGTTATTGAATATTCTTTTTGTTAGTTTATGTAGTGTTGTGGACACTTTGGTCATGTAGGCACTACTTGTATCTATGTGGTTTGTCTTGTGATACATTTGCTATATGTGTCTGTGTCCATGTCTGTGTCCGTGTCTGAGACTTTCTGAGTATCCACTCTCTTTGCTATATCACCCAACACTTTTGTGTGCTTACATAATCACATCACAAAGGACATGGCCTAGAAAATCAGAACAAATACACACACATCACAGGACTCACAAAACAGGGTTCAACACCTTAGAAATCCATTTCACTAGCCTCATGAACCAATATAGACTCACCCGTGAACATCTTCATGCATCTACACATGCATACATACAGACTCAAATGTTCACACACACATTTCAATGACCCATGGACTCAATGCAACCAATGGACATGGATGAATTGAGTCAACCAGACATTTCCAAACTGCACAGACAGGAATCAAAACACAGCCAACAATCAGTGCCTGTGTCTACTTTGGGCCTGCACATATAACCCTGCCACTCAGGAATTTACTTTCTTATCTTCCTTCTTTCTATATTAAAACTGCTAAGTTACACACTTATCTTTACCTTAAACTGTTTGTGCAACTGTACACAAACTTTTAGCACTGATAAATTGCTCCCACATCAGCCCATCCCCTGCATCACAATACACTTTCACTTAGATAACAAAATTAGCGCTAACTCAGTGCATCAAGCAAACCCCAAATAAAAATCAAATAAAAATCAAATAAAATCAGATAAATATATAAAAACATTTCTATTATATTTCTTATTATTCATTCACTTTGGATTGGCCATGAACAATCCACCCTGCCATCCAGACATCTTCCTTTCTTCTATAATATCAAAATTATGTTGATCAAATGCTTTGTAGTTCTCAATAACATAGGAACAAGTTTCAAGAAATTTATCAATAGATTACATGTAACTACCTGTCAGAATTCAATTATCAATGATAAGAGTTGTAGATGAATGTAGGGTTAGTGGTATCATTTGGAAGTGTTTCAATATAATAGAATGGTATTTAAAAGTGAATAGAAATCCTACAGTAAAAGTGAGTGGCTTTTGGAATGTTTGCAAAAAGGTGTATAGTTCCATAGAGATAGATATTTCAAAGGGATTCTATCTCGTAGATCAAATGAACTTTGCAGTCCATGTTGACCACAGCCAATGATCTCACATTCTTTTGAAATGTGTTTAAACTAATATAAATAAAGTTAGAGTGCTCACTCAAATGTGAGGTTGGTGAAAGGTTGTTGTTCAAGGTAGTTCACTGTCGTGATTGGATTTTGGGCAGTCAGCATACATCCAAATGCTTACTTCTGAACCTTACCATTCAAAACCCGAATTACTTCAACCAATCCCTTTGCACATGTCAATCTATTCATTCAATATAGTTCACTTATTGTATGTCAACTTGATTGTTCTACCCAAACTTGCCAACTCGTCGTAAAATCACCTTGAACAACAACTTCACATTTGAGTGAGCACTCCAATTCTACTTTTATTAATTTAACCCACTTCAAAGAATGTAAGATCATTGGTGTCAGAATCCAAATTTCAGTGATAAAAGATGCATATGAAGGTTGGGTTAGTGAATCTGTTCGGAAATATTCCTAATGATAACAAAATGGTTTTGGAAAGTGAATAGAAATCCTACAGTAAAAGCAAATGGCTTTCGGAATGTCTGCGAATGAAGTGCATAGTTCTGAAGAGATAGAGGTTCCGAAAGGATTCTATCTCTTAGATCAAATGAACTTGGCAGTCCATGTCAATCACAGCCAATGATCTTACATTCCTTAAAGTGGTTTTAACTAATCAAAATGGAATTGGAGTGCTTACTCAAAAAATATAAAGTTGTTGTTGAAGGTGAGTTGGAGATGAGTTGGCAAGTGTGAGTAGAAGAATCAAGTTGACATATGATAATTGAACTAGGGAACATACATGCGGATTGTTTGGCTATATACCAAAGGGTTCAAAAGAGAAAGCGAATGGGAATGGGTCCGTGAGGATTGGAAAATAGCCAAGGTACATGTATACTAATTAGAGGCCATAGAAAACAAAGAACAATGATGGAAGGAAAACTGTGAATGAAGGAAAGGGATAATAGACTATTACCAGCTCCTGAAACATGTTTCCGAATCGTATGGCTTTTCGGGTAGAGATAGCCATGCCTAAATCTTTCGGAGAGTTGTTATGAGAGTCTAGAACGTTCATATCATCAAGTCTGATGATATGGCATGTCATCGCAAGCTTTGAGTGAATATGAATAACTCAATCCATAATTTTATGGTGAAAGATGGGGATAGTGATGGGGATAGTCAGGGTGGTTCTTTTCTAAAAGAAGAATATGATGGGACCTGACCAATGATTGTTTCACAGGTATTGTTTCACTAGATGGAGTGTTTGAGTTGAAATGATAGATAAAAAGGGTTGTTGGATAAAATTGATGAGAATGTGGGTGTGTTACTTCGGACTTCGGAAGAAATGCTTTGGAAGGATTGCTTCGGAACGAGGATGGTATGAGTGGAATGTCCAAATTGTGATCATGACAATTGGCTGTGATCGACATGGACTGTAAAGTTCATTCGATCTATGAGATAGAATCCTTTCGGAACCTCTATCTCTTCGGAACTATGCATTTCATTTGCAAACATTCCAAAAGCCATTTGCTTTTACTGTAGGATTTCTATTCATTTTCAAATGCCATTCTATTATCATTAGAAACATTTCCAAACAGAATTACTAACACCATATTCATCTACAACTTTCATCACTGATATTTGGATCCTGACAGTATAATTGAACTAACAACTACAGATAAAAGCATTTTACTCTCTTTTGTTTTAGAAACACTATGTTTATATTACAGAACAAACAACAACTCATCCAAAGGACTCGCTTCACGGGACCTATCAAAATCCAATGACTCTACCTCCTATTGAACCCATTGTCAGAATCTAAATATCAGTGATAAAAGTTATAGATGAATGTGGTGTAAGTAATTCTGTTTGGAAATGTTTCTAATGATAATAGAATGGTATTCGAAAGTGAATAGAAATCCTACAGTAAAAGTGAATGGCTTTCGGAATGTTTGCAAATAAAATGCATAGTTCCAAAGAGATAGAGGTTCCAAAAGGATTCTATCTCATAGATTGAATGAACTTTACAGTCCATGTCAATCGCAGCCAATGATCTCACATTCTTTGAAGTGGTTTAAGTTAATAAAAGTAGAATTGGAGTGCTCACTCAAATGTGAAGTTGTTGTTTAAGGTGATTTTATGACAAGTTGGCAAGTTTGGGTAGAACAATCAAGTTGACATACAATAATTGAACTTGTGGAAGTAGGCCGATGCTTCGCACGGCAGGTCCGATTCCCCCTCCCCCCCTCCCAGAAATTTCTCTTGTTTTTTTCCTTTGCACAGCTTAGACATTTTTGCTACCAAGCCAAGTTTTTGGTTTTGGATGCCTTCAGGGTCACTAATAGCAGTGAATGACCGCCACCTTTCCAACCCCATGAACATCGGCGACGCCGCCATCGAGGATGGGTGTCACGATCACAATATGGCAACCTCATCTACATCATTGTCCTTCCGAACCAATCCTTCCGAATGG
>QMFG01010398.1:0-24669 GCA_003314545.1 Ramaria sp. MG151 | reverse complement strand
AATGTTGAATGGTTCATGTGTGACAAAATTGTTCATATTCCAAAGAATCAATTCGGAAGGAAGTTGTTTGGATGGTTTGGAAGGTGGAGTAAGACACAAATCATGATCGTGACAGTTTCCTTGGTTAGTGTTGCAACTATGGCTTCAATATCAACATGGAAAACATGATGGTGTCTCCATAGATGGCCCCATCAAAGTATAGCTTGCAGAACTGTGTAAATTTCCTTGAATTGAATGTCCTGGCAGCGGAAGTGCCAGGGAACGTGTGATGAGAACCATAGATTGTCAAAGACACCTCCAATACCTTTAGTGCCATTGGTGTCAGAGTATACATGGATGGTGGGGTAGGAGGGGGCTATGATTCGGATGCCATTCCAGCCCTGTGCAAAAATGTGCCACCAGCGGATGTCTGCTCTGGCATAGGCTGGCACTCTGTGGCATGTGAACTGGGATTGGAAAGTCATGGAAAAGTCAATAAGGTGGCGTATAAAGGTTCTGGAGTGTGGGATGACTTGGGATGCAAATTGAAGGAAGCCTATAAGTTCTTGCAGTTGCCGAAGACACATGGTTGTTGCAGCTGTGGCCAACTTGAGGACATCTTGTAGGTATTCTAGCTTGTTGGGTGGGAGCCATGCCTCCATAGCAAGTGTGTCAATCTCAATACCCAGAAACTCCAGGCAAGTGTATGGCAGGATTGTCTTATCCTGTTGGAAATTCAGGCCCAGTTGCCCTCCCAGCGACTGGCACCAAGACACTGCAGCATTGGTGGTATACAAAGATGTGCGTGGATGGAAAATGGTAAGGAAGTCATCCAGATAATGATGCAGATCCCCTGGGATGTGGCAAAGGATGATCCAGTGAAGTCCTTCTGCGAAAAGATTAAAATATAAGGGGCTGATCACAAGCCAAAAGTTAAGATGATTGCATGGTAAAACTGTGACTGCCAATGGAATCCAAGTAAGTGCCATTGAGAAGGAGCCACTGGGATATGATGGAAAGCTTCTTTGAGATTGAGCTTAGCAAGGATTGTCCCTGGGCCATATGCATGAATGGCCTGGAGGGCACTTTCAAAAGACTCATACTGGATGTTGGCTTCAGAATCAGGAATACCGTCATTGACAGAGTCTCCATGGGGCCATGAAAGGTGGTTGATAAGCTGTAATTTACAGCTGCGTTTGTGTGAAGCCAAGCCGAGGGGGGATGATCGAAAGTCCTTTAGAGGAGGGGACAAATAAGGTCCATGTGCATGTGAGTTTTCGAGAAGCTTGCTGATGGTGGAGCTAACTGCTTCAGGATTGTTGTTGCAGGAAATAAGATTTTTGCAAGTCTGGAGATGGTTGTCCACTTTGAAGCCAATTAAGGCTCCATAGTCTATTATATGAAGTAGAGTGTTGATGAAAGTGCGATTGGGGTAGTCATGTAAGTGGAACTCCCAAGCATCTCTGTTAAGAGAGGTTACTACATGTGGAAGATTGCAAGAGCAAGAGGGGGGGGAGTTACAGTGAGGGTCTGTATTAGGACGCTGGGGTGGGGGGTCTTTTGGTGGAAAAAGGTGTGAAAATAGTAGAGGTGACAGTGATGAGGAACCAGATAATGACTGAGAGACCGGGGGAGTGCCATGTGGGCATTGGCGAGGGCCTGGCAAGGACAACCTCGCTGTTCCAAAAACCTAAGATGTTTTCTTGGGGCACTTGGAAATCCCATGGTCAGTACTGTCACAGCCTTGGCACTTGTGACTTTGCAAGCACTTTTCATGGTAGCATGTGCGGAAATTGAAGTCATTGCAGGTTTGACTCTTTAAAGTGTTGCTCATTCCCTTAGACACCTTGTCACGGCTGGAGCAGGTGCATGCATGCCCAACAAGGAAACAGTTTTGGCATTCAGTATTGATCTTACCCCATAGGGAGTAATTGCCTTGGGCCATTTCAGCAATATGCAGAGCATGAACAGCAAAATGGTAGTTAAGGACTGCCATCCATTCATACTCAAGGTGTAAAGTATTGAGGAAGCTCATATAGTCATTGCAGCCAATGATGAAGGGGATAATAACAGGAGGCAGGGCAGAGGCTACGACTTGTGCTTGCAGTATGTGAAAATAGTGTTGCAGAGGATAATGGAGGGATTCAAAGGTCGGAAAATCCTTTGAACATGGGGGCTTCTCCTTGTGTACCAATATCCTGTTTTCATACTCCAGGTTGGAGGCAATATGTTTGTCATGGATGTATGTGTCGAGCTTGGATATTTGACCTGGCCGAAGCATGTGGCAGCCAATTGCCAGCAGCAGCGATTCCTCTACATCAGGAAAGAGATATTGAAGAGAGGACGTACCATGGCCAGTGTTGTTGACAGGCGGCATGAAATTGCTATGTGGGAGTGGGGTTGCTAGTACCATTCCTAAGAATGTCAACTGGGGAACTGGTGCAGGGATTGAAGTTTGAGCAGTCACTGCCGTGGTTGGGAGAGCTGATTGTGGAGTAGATTGAGTGGCTGCTGGTGGCAGTGGCTGTTGGTGAGATTGCATGGCTTGGATATGTTGCAAGAGCATGTCTTGGCCCTGGGAGACTTTTAACAGGGCGGCAAGTATCAAGCTTGCTGTATTATTTTCATCGGGGCTTATGATCGACGGTGTTGCAGCGGCACCAGGCTGCAGCAATGATGTCGCAGTTTGCTCAGGCTGTTGTGATGGCACATTCTCCAGAGAGGAAGAGCTGGCAACTTCAATAATATCGGACATCACTTGGGGGCTAGCTTCAGGAGATAGAGGAGCATCAGAGAGTGACGAAAGGTCAAGGGATCTCTCAGGTGAAGTATCACTCTGAAGTCTTCAATCTGTAGTATGATTCTTAGAAGTCTCTGGAGAACAGGTTTTGCCTTTGCCTTTGCCGTTGTTATGCTTATTGACTGATGCCACTGGGCGTTTAGGAATTGCTGTTTGGTTGTATCTGAATGTTGCCATACAATGGTGTGGCCTGCAAAAAAGAGCAAAGCAGCTTGAAGTGTATGCTATCAAGTGCGCTGGTGAGAAACTGCAAGGTGAATGAATGAACTATGTACCTATCGAGTGTGCTGGTGAGAAACTGCGAGGTAAAGAACAAAACAAAACTAAGGGGCTTATATATATACTAAATCTATTGTGGACTGAGTGGACAAGACAAAGGAAGATAAAAAGAATGTGGAAGCTGGAGATCACATGCCTCCTCTAGAGACCATGGTCAATTTGTTTGTCTGCACTAGTATGGACAGGATGGGTAGACTGTAGGGTGGGGGTGGTAGCAGTGGAGACATAAGCTCAGTCCTAAGAAAACTAGTTTTATGTAACTATAATGTAGAATTATATTTTTGTTGTAGCATATTAAATATATATATATATATATTTTCAAAACTGATTTCCAGGCAAATTCTAGCACTTTTCTTTTTTTTTTTTATGAAGAAAGTTTGCGCTCACGAGTTAAGCACCCATATTATGTAAGGGGTACTCCCTTCCTGGTGACTTCTACCTTACTTTTGATGTTTCACGAAGAATACTTTGCAGGTCACGTGGCCTCGGCTATTCACCCATTAATGGTCTTTGGTGCACTTTCCCAGGCCTCAAAATTCAGGTGGAGATTTAAGCTCAGATTTTGTCCCAAACAATATCTTCAATGAGCTAGAGAAAGCTAGTCCTATCTACAATGCAGAATTATATTTTTAGTTGCAAAAAAAAGTTTTTTTTATAACTAATTTCCAGGCAAATTCTAGCACTTCATTTTTTTTTTGCGAAGTGCATTTGCGTTCACGTGATGTAAGCGCCAATATCCCGTAAAGGTGCCAGTTTCTCGTGACCTTCTACGTTAGAAGCTAAAAAGTCAAAGTTTATGTAAGTCGACATCCACGGAAGCTTTTTCAAAGTTGTGCGAGCCAGTCTTCGACCCATGGCTGTCGTCGACGTCATTGATCTCACAGTTTCACCCCCTTCTGCTGTCATTGTCATTGACGATGATGAGAATGTTGTTGACCCCCTAGCTTGCGAAGCACAAGATTCAAAAGAGAAGAAAAATAGGAAACGGCGTCGAAGAGATGAGCGAGAGCGGGAGCGTCGTGAGCGACGCAAGCAAGAGAAGGAGGATCAGATGAGTGATGGACCAGGGAAACGTGATAAATATCTGGAGGAAGAGCGACATTGTCAAGGGGAGAAGAGACAGAGGGTCGACGACGCGAGGGGTTCCCAAAGTCCGAGAAAACGAGAGAATTCTCTATCTCCCCTGTTTTTGGTTGATACCACTGCAGGACCCCCACCCTCGGACCCGTTCCAAAAGGAGCTTGCCTCAATAGACCCTGCCTTAGTGGACCATGCGGTCGAACTTCCTAATGATACCTCCCAGGATATTACCGTTGAATCTCTCGGTGAACTTCACCTTAAATTAGGTCTACTACTCCCCCCACATGTAACCGTTGCTGCACATGACCTTGTTTCTTTTCCCAGCGAAGACCCTCGACTGTCACCCAATTCAGAGGCGTCCGGGATTGATTTTTTGGATGATGATTGTGCTCTGGTATGTTCCTTCGCCGATGACAACTCGCCTTTCATATTGACATAGGCTCAATGTTAGGGCGCACCCAGATATTTCCACGATACAGTCACGCAAGCCAAGTCTGCCCGTTCCCGTGGGCCCTGTACGAGATGCGGTGACGATGATCATGCCTTCAAGAGTTGCCCTAACATGATTGTGAGGCTCTACGGTGCGATATTCTCCGTTTTTGACACTTAATTCCTTTCAGTGTATTACGTGCGGTGCTCGGAACGAACACAGCTCACGGAGCTGTCCTATTCTCCGTTTTTGCTGGAATTGCAAAGCGAAGGGACATCTAGCAAAGGTGCTTTACTTGATGAATGTTTTGTATTCATAATTACAATGTGCTTTGTCTAGGACTGTCCGCGAGTTGGTAGTCTGAACCTGCGTGAACTTAACCGCGAAGATTGCGAGAGATGCGGCTCGTGGAAGCATCATGGAACAGTCTGTGCATGTCAGGCACCCGTACTTTTCATATCCTGACTTTCAGTTCAGAACTGTCCTTCTCTTTGGCGCATCTACACATACTTAACAGATGCAGAACGAGAAGCTGTCTTGCGTAACAGAGAATCAAAGCGTCACCTCGGTTTTGATAATGGGGGTGAAGGTTACATTGCACGTGATCACTGGTGTTACAATTGTGGAAGAAGTGGCCACCTTGGAGATGTGAGTAATGTTTTGTTTATTTCTTTTGTTTGACATTGAGAAACGTAAAATCAGGATTGTGAGATGGCGCCTAATCATGATCGCCCTACTGATTACTCGGCGTTTGGTTCCTTTAACGAAATTAGTGGACCTTTCGCCTCGCCGTCGACCGCTGTTCCCAACACTGAACGTCCCCCGAGAGAGTGGGAAGAGGGAGGCCGATTTGATGACGGCTATGGCTTCTCCGCCGACAACAACGTAGGTAAAAAGGGTCGGGAAAATGCCAAGGCGAAAGCTCGCGAGGCACAAAAGCAGCTGGAGGCAGACAATGACGAAACTGATTGGTTCAGCATGAATCGTGCCCGATCAACGAATGAAACGGTCAAGGCAAAGCCTTTCTCTCGAGGGAAGTCTGGCTTGCCCCCTAAGCCTCCACCGCTGCCGGTAATCCGCTTCACAAAGCCACCGTTGGATTCTGGTAAACGCGCCCGGCTGCTTTCCGGACCGTCACTACGTGATCGCATAGACATGAGTGACCGGCAGCCCCCAGAATACTCACGTAGGGATAGCAGTCATAGCGAAATGAGAGGGAGTGATCGGTCAAGGGAGGAAGCTGGGTCGCGCCGCAAAGACCATGATAGAGACGGAGGATATGGTGGTGAGTCACGCCGAGATCGCGGCAGTCGATGGCGAGGTGGTTATGAGCGCTAGTGTGTGGTGTTTCGTTTTTGTCAAATTGTTTTGTAACGCAGGATAATGTAAAAGTGTGACCGTGATGCATTGATGGGTGACTCTTCATTAAACTTGGCCTTCCATACCATGTCGTTCGCTCATGCTCCAGTATCTAAAGGTTGGGACCTTGTATCATTCTTTAAAACTATCTTAATTCTCTACTGAACCTGCAGGATTGATGATGGGACTAGGTGCTGCGTCACTCATGTCATCTCTGTTCGACATTAAGCCCTACTTCCACGTTCAGGTTCTTGTGTTGCTATAACCTTCTCCAGCCATTCTCATAGTTTCTGCCTGTACAGCTGGTTCCACACCTCTCGCGACACCATCAGGTTTGTTTCTTACTATATTCAAGAGCATCAGCGGACAGGCCCTCACAATTTGCATAAAAGTACTGGCGTCTGTTTTCACAGCACTTGGCCTGCACGAACTCAAGCGTTCTCCTCCTCATGGAACTCATACTGTACAATGCGTCAGTCAATGTGGAAAGGCAGTTTGGTAGTGTGAAGTTCGCGGTATGGCTATACTATATCATAATTATACAAGGTCACACTCACCATAACTTCTCAAGTCGTTCGTCACTGTGTCCGCCCTCGTCTCTTCAACGTTATCGTTTATCTCTCTGCTTGCTCTCCACCGGTTAGGGATTAACTACTTCCCGGCTGGCCCAACATCGATCCTTTTCAGTATTCTCTACCAGTTCTATCGACTGGTCCCGTCCGCATACACGTTTCAAATATTTGCTCTCAAAGTTTCAAACAAATCTTTCTTATATATACTTGCACTTCAGGTAACATATCCCACATTTGCCAATTTTGTATAATATGCAGCTGATACCATGAAAGTGTGCGACAAGCCACCTCCCTGGGTCCGCGGTACCAGCCATCGTCGGTTTGTTAACTGGCCAAATATATCGATCAGACCTGCTGGGGCTAAAAAGTTATCGCCTGCCACTGTCAATCCAGAACTTTGGCGCTCGATTCCTTCTTCCACTCATAGGCTCTGTGCGTCCTCCGAGACGATCAAGTCTAGCTATGCCCGATGAAACAATACAGCGTGCTGAAGACACTGGCCCCGTCACCACCGCACGTCCACGACCTGCTGGGACGCTTGCGAACTCGGGAATAGAGCAGGATACAGCGAACGCGAATGGCGAAGCTGGTGCACACGCATCGGTAGTAAGTCAATGGATGAACGAGTTAACGGGTCGAGGAGCTACTGGTGGAATACGTGTACCGACGGAGGTTGAAATTAACCAGGTTGCCAGTATGTTTCCTGACTTACCTAGACAGTCTGTGGTTGGCGCACTACAGCGAAGTCCAAATATTGAACGTGCTGTAGAAACACTTCTAGGAAGTGCGACATGATATATTACCATCTCTGGTGCGAGGGTTAATGACATCGTTCTAGCTTGTCGATTCGTGCTCGTCTCCCTCTAGAACAACTTCCTCGTCGCCTTCATCTTCCCCAGTGAAAGCCGTCATGGGCACAGAATACAATCGAATGACAGGCTAGATATTTACTTTATTTAGCTCTTTGCTAAGGCCATATATGGTGAAACGTACCCTATTGGGGTCTTTAATTAAAACATACTTGCCCTCAGGTTGCTTAAGGCACAAGTCAGTGACAGTCCTGACGATACCCCATCCGTTGGCTAACGAAACGTTGAGCTGGGCCGCGAAATCGCTGGGTCGCAAGGTAACGGTACTCAATATCACGTGGCGCCACTTGTCTTTGGGGTTTGCACGGGACACGTAGCTGTCAAAAAGCGAGTTTTCGCATACAAGACGTATATATTTAAGGATGAACATACCCAATTTTTAAGGTCTCAGCGCCAGCTAAGATGCTCTGCACGGCCCACTTTGCCAATTTGCAACTGTTATTCTTCATCTCGGTAGCCACGACGGCACCTCGTTGGCTGTCCAGCTTCGTACGCCAATCAGGGGCACCGCCTGCACCCGGTGCTCTAGCATCGAATTCATTCAGAGTCCGGATAGTCATGAATCCCTCCGCACTACCAGGTAAAAAGGCGTCCAGCTCAGTTCTGACGGCAAGTTTCATGTCCTCATCCTCGGTGATGCCAAGGTCGTACACTCGGTAACGATATGCACAAGAAGCCAACGGCTCGACCTCATCCGGACTGTAGAAAGGATTCGGCTTAAAGAAGTCGAATGACTGATCCTCCTTCACAGTCTGGAACATGTAATTTTGGTTCACATAGGTAGCTTCGACAGACAGTGCGCCAGCAGAATTGATAGAGTCCTTGTCATCCACGGGAGGATCACTCGCATTCTCATTAACGGTGATAAAATCTATGTTTCCAATAGTCAGTGGAGAGACGTGTCTCGATCAAGCAGACTCTTACCAAAAGGACCTCCATCTCGTTTATCGAGAAAGACTTTGTTGCCTTCCCGCAAAACAACGATATCCCATGGGTAAACCGACCTCGGTGCGCACATAAGGAGACTGAGAATAGCATCTGTCGCGTAAATTCTTGCTGTATTTTTCCGTGCAATCTGACAGAAATAAGACATGTGTTGCTTGAAATTTAAACAAATATTCATCACACCTGTTGGATAACGGGGTCGTCAGATGTGGTGGGGTTGTAGCGCAACCTGTCGACTGCCTGGAGAGGCTTCTCCATTTTCGTGCTCACGCGGTCATAGGCTTTGTCCCATGCGAACAACCGGCCATAAGAATCACTACCTTCGCTGTAAGCTGAAGACAAGGGATAATAGGAAGGACGGAAAATTACACTGTTTCTGGGTCATCGACATCGAGCCTCAGTTTAGCCAGTCGCACAAAGTCAATTTCTTCGAGCATTTTCCAGTTTGGGTCAATAGCGACCGATGACTCGCGAACACGAGAGTTCTGGCGATGATAAGAGTAAGAAGGGATAGACAACAGACATTCGAAGCGTCTCTACCTTTTCCCAATCTCGCCATCCTCTCCTTCCACCACGCAATGGGCCAGCATTCCTCGCACTCTGACTGTATCCACTACCACGTCCGCCGCGCTGTCCGCCTCTCCCTGCAGCAGTACTTGCACCCCTTGTCGCACCTCTTCCTCTTCCGAATCCAGCTGTTCCTCCTCTCCGAGGTGCTGCAGTTTTGTTATCCACGAGAGAGAAAGAAGCCTCGTCCTCTACGTGGAAGTAAGCAAATGCGCTGGCTGTTCCTGAACCAAACGCTGTTTGTTCTCGGGCCCTCCCAGTATAACGGGCCCCACCCCGTGTGGCGCCAGCTGTGGCAGGTTGTGCTGAGCCTGCGCGGGCTGCACCCTCGATATCATTCCAGTCTGCAAAGCGTCCAAGCTTGTCAGATTTTGAGTATGGGGCATACGGTATGTCTTTGAACTGCGCAGGAAGATGAGAAGAGGACGGTCCCCACGCGCCATCCTGGTTATCATGGATCTCTGGGAGTGAGAAGGAAGGTGTAGTGCTCATGTATTCTTTTTTTTTTTCAGTGACGCTGTGAGTAACTCTCCACGGAGTGGGTGGCAGAGGGCGCATGAAAGCGCCAATGAAGTGCGTCTTCTGTTACACTTGAGTTGTGTCAGGCTGACCAGGCTCCTGCATCCTTCCAATAGTGTGGTGCGCGAGATCAACAAGATCAACGAGCTCGAGCTTGGCCTTGGGTCAAGTTCTGCATCATGGCATAACGATTACAAAGGTAGGTCTCGAGTGTATTATACGAAGATCATTGTCTTATTATTGATTTCGCAGACTCTGCATATATCCACGTCGGAGGATTAGACTACGAATTAACGGAAGGTGATGTGATTGTAATATTTTCCCAGTGCGTAAAAACGTCTTTCAGAAAGACGGTTGTCTGGACACCTTTATATGTTTAGATATGGCGAAGTCATGGATGTGAACATGCCACGAGACAAGAGCACAGGCAAGTCCAAGGGATTTGCCTTCTTGATGTATGAAGACCAGCGTTCTACGGTCCTCGCCGTGGACAATCTCAATGGGGCCAAAGTGCGAAATCGGACACTCAAAGTGGACCATGTTAAAAATTATAAGGAGCCGAAGATTAAAGGGGAGCATGGGGAATATGTAGAGAAGGACGAAGAGAGTCTGAATGCGAAACCTGAACTGATATACGGTGCGCTGTCCTGCTATACAGGGTGCCTGGAGAAGTACTAAAATCCTGTCTAACAAGATGACGATGCGGCATCTGAATCATCCATGTCGTCGGCTCCATCCATTGACCCAGAAGATCCAATGCGTGACTACTTGTTGCAACAGAGGAGGGAAGAAAAGGCAAAGGCAAAGAATAAGGAGAAGGAGAAGAGCAAATCGAAGAAAGCCAAGAAGACCAACGAGGCACCCGAGGAGCGGCATGCAAGAAAAGAGAGAAAACGAGCCCGAAGGGCGGCAAAAGAACGCAGGACCACTTCGAAAACTGACGGTAAGAGGCGAGAACACAGACCGCAGCGATGAGCTGGCGGATGAGAAGGTTATGAACTTGATGGCCTTCGTGGTTTCGAACCCTTTTCAAATTTGAATCAAATTTGAATGAATAGACTGTACAGTATATGTGTTATTAACAATTTCCACAGAATGAATATAAGCGGTGAGCGACTGCGCTGATTCGTTATGACTGCTGTATGGCCCGGAGTGTGAGAGTTAGGCAGTAATTGCCTGTACCAGAGGAGCTATGGTGTCCCATTGATCGCATGGCCCGCGCCAATCATTGTCAGTTTCTTGCAGACTGCGGAACAGAATTGTCGAAACATCAACAGAGTCGGGCTTCGAATCGACAGACGCCGTTGGAGTGCCATGAATCTTTGAATTGCTTTTGTCTTGTTCTTATCACTTCACCTCCCCCCGACGTAGCCTTATTCTTCTGCTGGGGACGCAGAAGTTGTTCATCGTAACGCTCTTTCTTACTGCTGAGTCCTACTATTATGCATTTAGAGCTTTCATTCCTTCTGGCAAGTGCACTGGTGGCAAGATTAATAGTTGCGTCAGATATGTCCCAGTTTTCGAAAGTGGCCCGTTCTGGTTCTAGCGTGAAGAGGAGCCCAGTGTATGTCCATCTCAATTACTGTATACCTTAATTCTCAAAGCATCTTCGTCAGTGTATACTTACGAGCAAGTTGCGAGCCTGCCGATCCTATTAGCAATGTAACGGATCGGCTTAACAGTCTGCTCAGTTCTGGTGGAGCAGGCTACACCCTTAGTCTTTGCCCCAATCAGAACTATCCTATCATCGCTCCTCTCCAGTTCACAGCTGCAGACCAAGAGATCAGCACCCAAGGGTTGCCCACAGACGACTCGAGAGCCATGTTAACTGTCAGCGGTCCCGTACTGAAACCCAACCAAGATAATCACACTACTGCAGTTCAAGGGCAGTGTTCACAGTGCAATGGAATCAAGCTAAGACATATACAGGTGAATATTTAATCCGACCTACTTTTGTACGGCATTTTCAAACCGAGTGCAAGATAAACGGCAGCCGTCTTGGTGCGCCACCTGTCTTTGGTGGGGCCAATATCGAAATGGGTGGTGCAACAACCGGGCAGCTTGTGGAGTACGTCCGCTCATTCGACCCTCGCTCTTGGTCTTGTCTCCACATCGCAGAAGGGGGGCTGAAGTGTTCCAATGCGACTGTGCAGAACAACGACATTGGACCGTGTGGAACAGACATCTTCCATGAATGGGCAGATGGCATCTCAGTGGCTTGCGCTAGCACGAATATCAGGAACAATCTTGTCAATACCCCCACCGACGGGGGGGTTGTTCTATTTGGTTCGCCGGGGTCATTAGTAGAGAACAACACCATTTGGGTCGAAACCGTAAGCTTAAGCAGGAGGTCATGGTACTTCTTCAACTGATGATACCCTATGATTATGTACAGCACACACTTATGGGAGGAATTGCAAGTCCATATCCATACTTTTTACAACATTTTACTGAGGCATCCGTAGAACTTGGTAGACATTAAACCATGGTCTGGCAACTTCGATGGGACTGTCGTGCGACAAAACAAGATCATTGGTGGTCTGGCCACAAGCTCTCCAAGCTCGTCGCAGGACACTAAAGGAACCAACAACAATGATGCTATTATAAAGTCAGTATACTTCTCCCTACGCTTAACAGATAACCACCGTTGACATGTTTTCAGGATTGGTATTGCTATGGGGCCTCGTGTCTGGTTCGGTAACCGTACTGGTGGAGATGTTAACTATGGTGGTACAGTGGTAGACAATGAATTTGAAGGCGCGGTAAGTATAACATTTCATGAACTCCCATCGTTACACTTGCTTATGACCTTTCACGATGGTTAGTTTGGTTACGCGATGGCCGTCTCATCTGTGCGCAATTTCACTGTCCAGAATAACATCCTCGTTGGCAATACATCCTTCATCGGATCTCAAGGGCCTAATTGCTCTACCACCGATACTACGCCTGCGTCTCAACCTTTCGTTGCCCAACAAAACAACATAACCCAATCATCGTTACAGTCCGACTTTACGAATATCAATGATGCCGATAGCCTTACGTGCGTTCTGCCTCCCTCAGGGGGAAGTTACTGGCCTTTCGGAGGAAGCCATGATCCCAGTGCGCCTCCGCCTGTTCCTAGTGGGTCCATCCCCACTTCCACCCATCAGGGTATGAGTACTGGAGCGAAAGTCGGTATCGCCATTGGTGTCATTTCCGGCGTTCTGTCTATTGCTGTCTTTACGTGGTTCATTCGCAAGCGACTTCTTGCTCGACAGGACAACCGTCAGATGGCTTGGGCATCGGCAAGGGCAGGATATGAACGACCGAAGGAATACTAACACTTTCTTGGTCTAATTGTCCACTTATCTTTCAAATTCCGATGGATTTTCCTTGTGTCTCCAGACTTCGATGGGTATTTTTTTAACACCTTAAAGAAATACCTTTCCGCTATTTAAACTCTAGAGTACTTCATTTCTTAAATCTTGACACTCCCGCAATATATATGTGAGCATTAAAGTTAGCATATACTGGATTTATGGCGAGTGACGTAAGCGAACTTTGAATACACCATTCTTCGTCAAACATTGAACTCGTGGCAGCTCGCTGAGCCCCACGACAAACAGTGCTCTTCATTTTCACTCACGTCGTTTTTGTCTTGCATTCTACTTGATCTGCATTGCCTGATCCAGCTTACTGCAGGCCTCAAATCACCACGTCATAATTGGCACTCATGGCGGCCACACAGTGGGTCATCGCCAGCTCTTCCACGGCTAGGACTAACAGATATTATTGTACGACGCATAGAATGTACGGCGTCACGCCGCCTATTTCAACAAACTTACCCACGAAACGAGAGGAGCAGGTTACTGCGACATTGATGATGGAGTTAAAGAAACAGAATACTTTTGAGAGTGAAGAGGAAGCCAGAACAAGGTATGATATTAAAAATTCATTGTTGTCACACAGGCCTTGTCATTGTTTCTATTGCCTGGTCCGCCACTATACCCCTCTTGCTGTCCTTGAATTTCTATCGCGGCTTGGCTCCTCGACTTCGCAAATATTTTTATAAGAACACACTTATCGCTTCAGGTTTTATGGTTTCAATCCAAACCACTAATATACATTTGAATTAGGGAGCTTGTTTTGGGACGTGTAGCGGGGCTTGTCAAGAAGTTTGTCCACCAAGTGTGTTTGCAGCGTGGTCTGTCCGAAGCAGCCGCAGCTGCAGCTGGCGGCAAGATTTTTACTTTTGGGTCTTACCGTCTCGGCGTCCATGGCCCTGGATCCGATATCGATACATTGTGTGTTGTGCCAAAACACGTAGCACGCGAGGACTTTTTCCTGGTATTCGAACCTATGTTACGAGAGTTTGAAGGTGTGACAGAGGTGTCGGTGCGTTCGCAGATGACCTTTTTGGATTTTAGATCATCGCGTCCGATTCCGTGTCTTTGTTTTGGGTATGTATAGGGTGTACCAGAGGCATATGTTCCAATCATCAAGGTGAAGATATCGGGTATCCCGATAGACTTCCTGTTCGCACGACTAGCTCTGGCTGCTATACCGGAAGATCTTGAGTTGAGGGATGACAATTTACTACGGAATCTAGATGAGCGCTGTGTGAGAAGTTTAGGTGGTAAGTAACTTGACATTATGGAACTCTAGCATAATTGATGTTCCCTGCCAGGATCCCGTGTGACGGACGAGATTTTACGCTTGGTGCCTAATGTGGCGGTTTTTCGAGATTCATTACGGTGCATCAAATTGTGGGCTCAACGTGTGTTACTCAATGTTCATCACTCTTCACTTCTCATCGTTTTCCCCA
This sequence comes from Ramaria sp. MG151, assembly GCA_003314545.1. Taxonomy (NCBI): domain Eukaryota; kingdom Fungi; phylum Basidiomycota; class Agaricomycetes; order Gomphales; family Gomphaceae; genus Ramaria; species Ramaria sp. MG151. Next base: position 10,466 of record QMFG01010398.1, on the reverse strand, counting down.
GGACGTGCTATTTACTCCAATGTAAATGGATTCTTGGGTGGCGTGGCGTGGTCAATGCTCGTTGCTCGTATATGTCAACTATATCCAAGTGCTGTGGCAGGTGGTATTATTAGTCGGTTTTTCACCATCATGCATCAATGGTACGTCCGGCCACATCAGATTGACAATCCCATATAAGACACTTGTTTTTGTTTGCAGGAATTGGCCACAACCTGTGCTGTTAAAACAGATCGAAGAAGGTCCATTAAATGTACGAGTATGGAATCCGAAAGTGAATACAAGAAGCTTTTGGATCAGTGTTTATTATATTGACTAGTCTCCAACAGCTTTATCCTTCTGACCGAGCGCATCGAATGCCAATCATCACCCCTGCTTATCCCGCGATGTGTTCGACGCACAATGTTACCAAGTCTACCCAGCTCATCATGACCCAGGAGTGTAAGCGTGCTGCGGGCATTGTGGATAAGATCGTAGTTGGAACTGGAGAATGGAGCGAGCTTTTCGCCAAACACGATTTCTTTTACAAATACCGATATTACCTTCAGATCATTGCATCGACTGGGAATTCAGAACTTCAGCTAAAATGGTATGCAGATTGTCGTGGTGTAGCGGGCGTCACTCATCTCTTTCACCTTTACAATTCTCTCAGGGCTGGTACGGTGGAATCTCGAATACGCCAGCTAGTCATGAAGCTTGAACTTGTTGACACCATTGACGTTGCCCACCCATTTGTCAAGGGATTCGACAGGACTTATCATTGCGCTTCCGCAGAAGAAGTGAATGCCGTCGCGCGCGGCGAAGTGCCAGAAGCAGTCAACAAGCGCAAAAAGGAGGACATAGAAGGACAAGATGGTGGAGGAACTGTTTACGTAACTTCCTTTTTTATCGGTTTAGAAATCCAACCGAAGAAAGGTAGCAAGTCTCTTTTGAAAGGGTTTCTCTGCTCTTATTCGATTCAGCGGGCGCCGTGGGTCCTCGCAAATTAGATATTTCCTATCCGACGACCGAGTTCACAAAAATGGTTAAAATGTGGGATCATTACGATGACGATCGGATGGGGATTGTGGTTCGACATATCAAGAGGTTTGCCTCCAAGCTATCATCACGTCCTGGGACCCATTATACCTCACACCTTACTTTACAGCACTGCACTCCCTGACTATTTGTTTGAAAATGACGACCGACAACCGAAGGCGGCCTTGAAACGCACGAAGTCGGGCAAGGTGTGCACATCCTCAATACCTTCTGGATTCTCCAACCTTTCTTCCAAGTCTGTGCTAGCATTAGCTGATTCACCCTCTCCTCAGGTCAACACTAAGAATGAAACGCCCAACAAAAAGCGAAGGTACAGTGGATGAACGTATAAGAATGCGCATGATATGATACCATACCATTCCCTATCCCTGCTTCTAGATCTTCTATTGCGCCATCAGACCTGCAGCCACCCCAACTCATTCAGCTTCAGAACTCTAAGGCGGACGCGACAGGCACAGCTCCCATGAGCACGCCAATCATCGATATACCGAAGCAGACGTTACCCTCCTACGCGGGAATGACGAAGAGCCCGACGGGCCTTAAGACACCGCCAGCTTTACCTTTCGGCGAAAATACAGCTGTTTCGACTGGTAGGGTTTCTTGACCTTCAGTTTTTTATTATCAGAATTGCCATTCTTCTGCCTCCAATCGGCCAGCGAGACTGCCTCAATAACGACTTCCAGCCATCAAGCCTGTCGTCTAGGCAAACCCACTGTTTCTCCCGGCTTTGGTTTATTTGTCATGCATGGTGTTCGTGAAAGTTGAAAAGCAGTATACACTGATGCAATCTTTCCTTTTCTTCATGGCATGTTGTATTGTTCATCTCAGTCGGCCTGTATCGTAATTACCACTTCATTTAACAAAGCAAGTTTTTCTTGCTGGAGTGATAGAATAGTCTCGATCGTGCGTGATGTTGGCGAGCAATTAGTCTATTCCGATCACCACTAAAGTATGAAGTCTTTCAAGATTATCGAGTGCGGATGAAGCTTTTCTCCCTCGGTCGTGCGTGACATGGACGAGCAAGGAATCTACTGCTGTCACCACTCTCTTGCGCGGCCGGACAGAACCCGGGCCATGCTCAAGCCAGTGGAAGGGAATATACATGAAGCTGAAAACAACAGATTGGGAAGTGGAAAGGGTGGATGTAAAAAAGAACAAAGCAGCCCGAAGCATATGCTATCGATGCGCTGGCTAGGGTGTAATACTGAATCTATTGTGGACTGAGTGGATAAGACGAAAGGACATAAAAGAATGTGGGCGCGATGCTTTGTGGTGATCACGTGCCTCCTTGAGTGGACAAAGGCTTTGTCTAAATCAATCATCTGGATAAAGATCGGTCACATGCGCCCCTTCTGTTGGGCATGCTCCTCCTTTCAAGTCAACCCAAGCTTTCGATACGCTTTCAAAAGAAACATCTCATCTGCGAATTCTGACTCTCGCTGGCCAGGATGGCAAGTTGTAATTGGGATTGAAGTCCACGCGCAAATCAAGTCACAAATGAAGCTTTTCTCTGGTTTGCTCGATTTGGAGTATTTCATGTATATTGTATTTTACATTTTTTTTCTTTTGTAGGCTCATTCACCCCGCGACTCGCAGATAGTCCCAACACTCGTATCTCTGCCTTTGATGCGGCATTGCCAGGAACATTACCGGTGAGTTCTTCTGATGGTATCACTAATCCAATATTGAAAGCCTTGAGGTTTCTCAGAGACTCAACCCGAAATGTATTGAGCTCGCAGTTCGAACAGCCTTTGCATGTGGAAGCCAAGTGCAAAGCCTGTCGGCTTTCGATCGCAAACACTATTTTTACGCAGATTTGCCAGCAGGTTATCAAATCACCCAACGCTATGGTCCGTATGCTTCAAAGAGCGGTCATTCGGTGCAACTTATGGTCTATGGTTAGCTCCACTGGCTCTTGGAGGGCAAATTGAACTTGATGATATCCCCGGCACCAAGACTATTGGTATTGAACAAATACAATTAGAACAAGTGTGCCTACCATCAGGTAGTGTTACATGTTGCTAACAGAGTCATACAGGACACGGCAAAATCGATATCAGATTCCCAGAGGGGGTCGGCCACCATAGATATCAACCGCGCAGGGACAGCCCTCATGGAGATTGTTTCTCGACCTGATATTCGGTACGAAATTGTTGAATGCCAGTGTCTACATACGGGTGTTCATTCATGTTACAGGTCTCCGGAAGAAGCAGGCGCCTATGTTAAAGCATTGCAGGCTATTCTTCGAGCAGTCGGTTCAAGTGATGGAAACATGGAACAGGTAGAGTATAAATTCTTCACAATGAGTTATCTCGTTGAGGGCCTTATAGGGATCGTTTAGATGTGATGTAAATGTATCGATCAACCATCCTGGTCAGCCATTTGGGACCCGTTGCGAGGTCAAAAACTTAAATAGTGTCAAGTTTCTCATGACTGCTATCAGTTAGTAACCATTCTATCGACTTCGTTCGAATCTCACGTTCACTCTAGCATCAGAGGTCTATCGACATATCGAGCTTTTGGACAGAGGTGTCTCTGTACCTCAAGAGACTCGAGGATTCGATGAAGATCGTATGGTCACATATAAACTAAGAGACAAAGAAGATTCACCAGACTATCGTTATATGCCAGACTCCAACCTTCCTCCTTTGCGTCTTAGTCAGGTCAGATATGTAATGAAAATACTCATACTTGAGACTGATATCACGGAAACTAGACCTATCTTGATCAAGTGATGGCCTCATTACCAGAGCTTCCAAATGTTTCACGCAAGCGATTGAGAGAACAGTACGGGCTGCGGCAGCAGGACATCGATGTCCTTGTATCAGTGGATTCCGGAAAGGATATCCCATATGATGGTGGAATGGGATCTAGCGCAGTGAGCTATTTTGAAAATGCTGCGCAAGGAAGAGACCCGAAAGCTGTAGTCAATTGGTAGCCGGAATGATCTCTCTTTAAACTCGGAACTTACTACTCTTCTAGGATGGTCAACGAACTCATCGCCCAGCTGACTCGCCATAGGAAGACTTTCAGCCACAACCCTTTGACAGAAGCGCAGCTGGGAGCATTGATTGACATGGTGAATGACCATAAAATCACTGGTGAGTGTATGATCCAGTGTTGTCAACCTAATCTATGGAAGAAAATGTAACCTTTCCGCCAGGCACAGCAGCTAAAGAGATCCTTCGTTACATCGTGCGCACGGGATCCCAGGAGGACATCGCAACTATCCAGCAGTCACTGCAACTGGATACCATGAAAGCTGACGACCTCTACATGTTGTGTATCTCTGCTGTAGAGGAGCTACCCGAAGAGGCGGAGCTTGTGCGTCAAGGCAAAACTAGCGTGTTGATGAAACTTGTGGGGAGAGTCATGAAGCTAAGCCACAGACGGGGCGATGCCCAACAAATCAAGAAATACCTGGAGGACATACTTATTCCAGATGGTATGTGAGCCGATGGAAGGCTCTGGAGTGGTGCTTCCATTAACATCTCTAAGCACGCTGGGTATCTTATATAGGCTCTTATATATATGTATATCAAGAGAGTTTATGCTAATATCCACCAATTTTTAGACTGATACTATAGGATCATTTAGTCAGGATGATAAATCAATTTACTGTACAGATTCAAATGGTTTGCATCACCATTACTCAATCAACTCAGGATGCTTTCTGCTCAAGAAATGATGCCCACTCTTTCTCTCCATAGGAACTCGAGACCTCTCCGCTTACCAGTCCATCCCATATAGCGGTGGGTGAGACATGAATGCTATTGGCTCGAGAGTATTTAACTTCAAACCACTGCTTAGTAATGACCCAAAAGACAAAGGGAGATAACTGACTGTTATATTTCAGATCGTCGGTAACAGCTACTCCGCCATTAGGTGTAGACTTGACTTTCAAAAGCTCAGTGAGTTTTCCGACATCGGATTTGGAAATATTATGAGATGCTAGCTCGACCAGTTTCTCGCGAATCTGCAAGGGTGTCATCGTACTCGAAGGGGCATCGAAAAAATCCATTTGTTTATCGAAGAGCTAAGTGAACGATCACAATGAATATTCAATAAGCTGCAAAGACGCCAAAAACTTACTGCAAGGGTGAACTTCCAAAATCCAGACGGGTCAACTCGGCCAACAGCCAAAGCAGCCTCGTGAGTATATGTACTAGAACCATGCCAAGGTTCTGTGTATGTGTCAATGAGTAGTCGCACAAGATAGACATCAAACGTACGCGGATGAAGCCTTATGATAATCCTCACCTTCCCCTCGTACTTCCCCCCTGCGCCTACCATGGGCTTCAAATAGTTCTCCACAGATCTGATAGGTATAGATGGGTGTGTTCAACAAGCAAGTCAAAACACTAATAGAGCCGCACCTTGCAATCTTCGCGGAGAATGGACAAACGTAGTCAAGAAAGAGCTGATTCAATGGCAAGTGAGCGATGAAACCTCCTATATGCCAGCAACATACTTGCCTCTAACGTATGTGGGGCGCCAAAGTCGCCTGCAATTTGGAGGAATCTCAAAGATGGTTGAAGAGCCATTTGTTCACTTGCACCAAGGGCAGGACTTTGGAAAGAAAAGCGGCGACGGACTATTGTAAGAGTTTGACAAGCTAGGTAGGTTTTAGCTTCGCATGTGTCAAGCTAATATATAATATCATCGGACTTTAATATACGGTGTCAACGGACTAAACAATGTTCCATATCCCCTGTCTCTTGCCCAACAGCTTAGGGTCGCGGAGTGCTTTCCGTTCCCGAGGTTGGCTTTGCCATTCATTACCAATCATGACGTCATCTAATCACGTGACTTGGCCTCCATGAGGTTTGACTAAGGTAGAAGTCACTAGGAACGGGCACCCTTTACGTAATATGGGCGCCTACGTCACGTGCGCGCAAAATCTTCTTACAAAAAAATGAAAAGTGCTAGAATTTGCCCGGAAATTAGTTTTGAAAAAAAAATTTTTTTTTTTTTTTAATATGCTAAAACAAAAATATAATTTTGCAATAAAACTAGGACTGAGCTTCCATGTCTCCACTGCTACCACCCCCCCACCCTACAGTCTACCCATCCTGTCCGTACCAAAGACCGTTTACGTGATTGATAGCCGAGGAGCCGAGGCACGTGACCTCGGCTATCAATCACGTGACCTGAAAAATTTTCTTCGTGAAAAATGAAAAGTGCTACGATTTGCGCGGGAATTACAAAAAAAAATTAATTTTTTTTTGGATGTTTTGACCTTAAAATTGCTACTAGTCACTCAGTTTTGTGTTTTTTTTCTAAAGTCTCTGCAACAAGTCTTAGCAAGTAATATACTAAACATATTCTAGCAGCTAAATTTGTGTTTTATCCCTCTCCTAATATCTAGTAGTGATTTTGAAGAAAATGAGCTTCACGCTTATGTAAGGGGGTGCCCGTTCCTAGTGACTTCTACCTTAGCTGTGCTGGTGGCCTTCGGCCACAGAGGCGAACCTCGCTATGCTCGGCTTCTGTGCTAGAGGTCCTTGCATACTCAGCTTCACTGTAAGACCTGAAATCCCTCACTGTCCTTACCATCCCAATTTCATTTTCTTTAATTTGTTGTTTACAGTGACTCACAGCTGAGAAAGGATATAGTCAACTTGAACAGGAGAGAGGGATTTCATGGTTTGTTGAAGAAGATTGTTATGGTCTATTTGTTCAATGTTGAACTATTTGTGATCACATCACCCAATTATAACTCCAACACAAGTCATGTGATCATACAAATCTAACTATACCTCTGATTGTAATCATACATTTGAAGGTAACAAAACTGGTCCAATGAGTCACTATCAAAAAATGCTGAGATGCAGGAGTATCTGTGAGAATATTCTCAGATTTTATAGATTTTTATTTGGTTTATAAAATTTGGAGCAAGTGAAAAGTGCCAAATATTGGATCAGTTTGTGAGTCACTGTATGTAAGGAAATACAATAAAGGGGAACTCTCACCTAGTAGAGGGAAATCCAAAGAGAAAAGTCTAAGGGTCCTATTAAGAACTAGATCAGAACAGAGACAGAAATGGGGTTGGGACTCAAGATAGAGTCGACTGAGGTTCAGGGTTGGGTTGCCAAGGAGGGCTGAGGCTTGGCAAAGAAATTGAGTGGGACTTGGGTTCAGCTTATATGCTGCGCCAGCTCAGAGTCCTGTCCCATATTTTGGACAAGGCCCAAGGTCACCCAAAGTTTGGGTGTGACCTTAGCAAAGGGGACAAGGGAGCATAAGAATTAGAAGATAGAAGTATATTGGGTATCTTAGTTAATATCAAAACTGACTTTCATGTATATGGACTAGTAGCTTATATATGAGAGAGTTTGGGAATCAGGAACTGACTGACCAAAGTCAGGGTCTTGAACTATAAAGGGAAAGATCAAACATGGGATATAAATAAATGAAACATGTTTGGAGGTGATTGGGGCCTTGGGCCCAAATGTCCAAAGATTTGGGGGCCAGTCTTGGGACAAGTTCTGACAGTACCCCCCTTTTAAGGCTGAACCCATGAAGCCTTTGGTGGATGGACATGTTACATAATACAGGACTGAGGTCATGTGACATGTTTGGGTTGGGTGCAAGATATAAGAAGTGTGCTCAAGCATGGGTAGACACTAATCAAAAATATCCCCACACCTGCCCCTGAAACAACTGCTGAAAAACATGCACACCTCCTGTGTGAAATGCAGGAGTTGGAGGTGGCCGAGAAGGAGGAGAAGGAGTGGGCAGAGAAACTCGTGCAGGAGAAAGCAAAGGCAGAGTGGGAGGCTTGCAAGAGGACCAAGGTGGAGGGCAAGGTCAAGGCTAAAGCAGACGCGCAGGCAAAGGAGGTGGCTGAAAGTAAAGCTAAGGCCAAGGCTTGGGGGGACGTGGATGCTGAAGTAGGGGCCCTGATGGCTGGAACTTTGGTGGCTGTCATGGTCCCAAAGAAAAAGGCCATGACCAGGGAGAAGCACAAGGCTGAGAAAGTGGCCAAGACTTTGACGGTGGCAAGGACAGGCAAGGTGAGTGACTCAGGAAAAAATATATATATTTTAATTCTGGCTTGTTTTTTTTTTTTTTTTTCAGCAGATATGCAACAAGTGCAGCTTTTGCAGCAAGAGATGTGTGCTCAGGGTTTCAGGGGGCCTCATGCCTTTGGTGTCATGAGCATAAGGTAGCCTGCCTGTGACCCTAGGATGCCTGAGAAAAGGTGGCAGTGGATGTAAGGGCAACCCTCCTAGTGCCCATAGATACCTAGTAGAGGGGAAATCCAAAGAGATATATATATGCAAGAAAGTACAGTAAAGTGTTGAGCTGTAATTCTACATCACTATTTACCACACATCCTTCTCCATCCTCTTTTCTTTTCCCTTCTTTTAATTCGATACATTGGCGCTTAAATAAGCGCCGTATTATGTAATCAAAAAGCGGTGGATTTGGGACTTGTCGTTATCTCTTATATTGACAAGTCCCAAAGGACTCATTCAATCTGTGATTTAGTTAGAAACCTATCACAGATTCTCCTCTGCCAACATAAAGGAACTCTCACCTAGTAGAGGGGAAATCCAAAGAGAAAAGTCTAGGGATCCCCACTACTAGTGAAAAAACTATATACAACTACCTAACGCGCAACCAGGGGCACTCCTACACGCTGTCAACCCTGCCCAACTTCTATCCCCATAAGGTGCTTCGTCCCTGACGAAGGTCGGATGTTGGGCCGAGTGTTCGGATCAGATGTTCGGGCCACACCCTGAGGTTGGTTGAGGTCTTGGGTGGTCTGAGGTTTCGGACTTGTACTTGGAGGCTTTGGGTCAAAGACCCGAGGCTTTGGACCGAAATTCTTGTGTTTCAGACCCGCGCTTCGCATGTGTAAAGGCCTTAGAGGTGAAGGATCTGGTGAAAATAGGTTGTCCCCTGACAGTGGAGCTGAAAAGGGGCTGTACTGAGGACTCAGGGTCCAAGAGTGAGGAGGGGGCTAGGCTAAGGGGGCGGTCCCAAAGGCAGGCCTGGTTCAGGTCAAGATGCCTCGGGAGCCCTCTTGCCTTGAGGGTTTTTTCAAGCACATCAACGATGTGCTCAAGGAGGGGAATAGACTGGAGAAACAGAGGGTGGATGCCCTACATGAGCTAACTGAGGTTGTGCAAGGGAAGGTTCAGTCGGATCACCGAGGGGTGATAGCAGCTGACAAGTCTTCTGAGCTTAAAGCTCATAGAGAGGGGACTCTGAAGGATTGCAGTCGTTTGGCTGGGCAATTTCATACCCGAGCCATGGGCCAATTAAGACGAGAGTGGCAGTGAAGGTTTGGGGGGTCAGGTTTTGCGGGTTCAGGAGGGTTTGGAGTGGGTTGTTGAGACTGAGGTTCAGGTGGACAAGGGGAAGGGAAAGGAGAAAGAGAAGGAGGTAGAAGAGGAAACTATGGAGTAGTTAGATGAGTGGGTAATAGAAGAGAATGGAAAAGTTATATTTTTTTGGTGTGATTTTGGTTTGGGATTGGGTCTAGGTAGATAGAAGGGACTTAAAAAGGAAAAAGGATGGGTTCAGGGGTTTGGGTTTTGGGTAGGGATGTACATAGTTTTATTTTATTTTTTGTTTAATGAATTTACCTAAGAAAGAGACTGTGTGATAAGAGAGAAAATGAGGGTTTGGGTTATGGGTTCCAAGGTCCAGGTTTGGAAGGATAGATAGAGTGAAACTTGGTGACAATTTCAGACGTGTACCTGAGCTCAGTTGTGAGAATCTATGATGTCTCTTCATTGGTGCCTTCATAGCCAGCCCATCATACAAGGTATAGGAAGTTGCAGGGTCTTCGGCATTTTGTCTAACTTTGAGTTGAGGATTTCATAGATATCGTACTCAGGTTCACTGTCAATTTTGATAGGTGGTGGCGGAGGTTTGATTTGGTTTGGGAAGGTGTTTGGGACCAAAGGTTCGAGCATTGAGATGTGGAAGACAGGGTGGACTGCGTGTTCTCGGTGTGTCTCAGTGCTCATGTCTCGTGTATGCCTCAATTTGTCTCATTTGTGATTCTCGGTGCGTGATTCTCGGTATCTCGTTTGTGGCTTGTCTGACTCGTGGCTCGTATTGAATGTGATGCTCAACTTGTTCTTGTTATTCGTGTATTGGGGTGCTCGCATGTAGATGTGGGTGTGTCTCATGTGTGTGGGCTGCTTGTGTGTAAATAGGATGAGATGAAGAGTGAAAGAAATGTGATTGGAATAGTGGTAGTGTCAGTGTGATAAAAGATAAAAAGAAAAATAGAATAGAAATGGAGAAACTCAAGAAAGATAAGTCCTTTTGCCTGGTCCTTACAATAGGTCTAACCATCACCCTTGGGGTGGTAGCCCAAGGTGAAGTGAAGTGTCATGTCTAATGTTGTGGAATTTATTGCAGGCACATATATGCTGCCACCCGAGATATCCGGACGGGCGCTTAACTGC
>QMFG01010358.1:0-19222 GCA_003314545.1 Ramaria sp. MG151 | reverse complement strand
CTAGCCTACGCTCCATTTTCCCCGTAGTCGCATTCCATGTCCGAATTGACTGGTCGTCTGATCCAGACACCACGCGTGTCCCATCTAGGGAGAATGCAATGGACCGCACGGCGGCTGAATGTCCCTTCAATATCCACTCTAACTCCCCCGTGGTTGTGTACCAGATCCGGATCGACCCACTGCTTGACCCGGAGACAACCCGGCTACCATCAGGAGAGAAGGCAACAGCCACCACTGCATCGTGTTCCATGACGAGTTCCAATGGACCCCAGGACTCAGCCAGACCCACAACTACTCGAGGAATACCACAGATCGATTCAGCATATTGCCGGCGTATCTGGGACTGTTGAGGAATCCATGTGAGCGCAGAGTGATATGCATTCAGACAGTGATGCTTTATGGGTTTAAATCCCTTCTGAAGGCATCGACGAGCGTCTTCCAACAGCAATGCATGTTCAGCATGACCCTTGGAGTATTTCTATGAAAATCCATTAGTTATAACCGGTCTGAACATCGAGTACTCACTGAAATGGCTTCCTTGGCCGTGCTAAGAGATTTTAGCCCAGACTCAAGTTCCCCTAAAGCGCTTAGACACTCAAACCAATGCAGTAAATGTTCATTTGCGAATGTGCGTAGCTGGTTTAGAGCTGGTGCCATTTCCACAGCAGAGCATGGAAAATCTTCTGCAAGATGGGACGCCCAGTACAGGCACGAGTATCGGAGTGCCTCTGGGATAACCCGGCGATTTGTGATTTCATGGGGGAGTGCGCCTAGCGTATCTTCGGGCAAATTGCAAATGTTCCGCCGAAGTGACTTGTTCAACAAACGAAGACAGCTGGCGGCAAGCATTTGGTGACCTTTTTTATTGTTGACGATGTGGCCCTTGAAGCGCTCCGAATCGAGGACGAACTCACGAAATGAGGCGTGAAAGATGGAAACGTGGTCATCATTCGTAGATGGGACTTGGATCACCGAATGAAACGGCGATAGATCAGCCTCTGTCTGGACGTATGACGATCCCAGCAAGGAAGAGATCCCATTAATTGATAGGGGGGTTTGGAGAAAGACCACCGCAGCAAGTACTTCTCGTCTCGACTTCATTTCTTTATCCTCAAGCTTTTCATCAAAGCCTTCGTCCACAACCATACGGTAAAGGCTGTCGATTGGGTGAGCCTGCCTCACCGATTTGAGCCCACACTCCACGACGTCGGTTAGACGCCGCTGGAAATTGACATGCGGAGCACCGATATATCGTATCGCAGTCGCAGCGTAAATGAATAATCCATCCGATTGTGTGAGAAGGCTGTTGACTTCCTCGTCAGGTGGCCAGTGAGAACCGTGTTGAGAGTATCCGTGCCTGTCTGCGATTCTGGATAATGATGATTTCAGGTACGTTGCAATGTCATGCTGCACGTCATCGTATATTGCGAGGTCTTGGAGAGAAAAGTCCTGGAGGAGAGAAGGTGAATACACTGTACGAAACGCTCTCTTGATCCAGTCCTCGGGTCGACTTGTAATGAAGAATTTGAGAGGAATGTCAGCTACACCATTGAGGATGGCCTCTATGAGTGACTCCACCCTCCGGGGTTTAGAGCATTCATCGATGGCATCAATTACGATAATATTGTGAAGGTTGTTCTTTCCCGCAGTGAGCTTAATGGGCTTTGTAACGAGGGAGCTGAACTGGTCGGGGACAGAACTGAGATCGGCCACGTCAGGGCTGTTTGCGAGGACCTTGTCTCGTGCTGATCGAAATTGAGAGTTAGATTGAGAAAGCATGCTGGAAATTGTAGGGATGATCTGAGCTGCATCTCTCAATGCGGAACGAGAACAAAAGAAGCTAGCTCCAAGCTTCTTCTGCGCATCCAGACGCTCACAGAGCGTGTGAGCAATCGTCGTTTTTCCTGTTCCGAGCTGCCCATGCAGCCAATAGACCCTCGAAGCCGTGTCATCATGGGCCCAGGCCTCTAGATTTGCCAAGATATGCACGCGGGTGTTATCTGTACATCCGTGAGGTTCATCGCCTTCCGCGCCGTGGCGTTTATTGTAAGACGCCCGCGTAGCAGGTTTGAGATTATCTAAAGACAATGAACATCAGGAACATGGTCGGCGCTCTAGCTATTGCAGCCCACTTACCAAGATTCCTTTCATCCGACTCCAGCTTCTAAGCATATGTTTAAGCATCAATTCAACTACTTGTTTTCCGAAAGCATTACCTGCAAGATCTCTTCCATATTTGCTGCCATCCGGTCCACGTTTGTTTCCATCCGTTCCATCTTCGCCTTCATATGTCCTGTATTCGACTCGATGTGAAGCTCTGTCTCCATCTGCGGCGACATAAGTAATTGAAGACATAGTGTATATTGAAGATGAACTCCCCTGAAACATATTCAACAGAAGGTCAACATAGCCGTTTAGTTGTGTAACCACACCCGCATCTCTAGCACCCTCGATCAGACGTCTTGTCACACCACGCCCTTCGAGACGATCTATCTGATTCTTCATATTCACCACCTCCCTGGGTAACCCAGTGATTATCACAACTCTTCAGATTAACATGCATTCACGAACTGCGATAAACCTTCGACCCGGGTTTCCAGAGCACCCATGGAGTTGGTCCTTTGGCAACTCAGAACAACAGACATGATGGCCTCCAGCTTGCGCGTCAAGGCCTCGAATTCGTTTTTATTCTGAGAGATTCTCTATTGTACCACTAGGTGAGTATTTAGCCAGGGCCATCCGTGCAAGAACACATACATCTACGATGGATACAATGCTGGAGATAACTTCGACAGTTATTTTCAATGGTGGGCACATGAATGACGGCCCTTTCAGTGCCTCGGTGATAATTTTGAGCGCTGAGTAAGCCATATCTCGCGATTCTGCTACCCGCGTTGGAGACGCAGTTGATTGATCACCACGAACAACATGCGGAAAGGGATTGTAAACGCCAGTTACGTGTGTCGTGGACATATGGCTGGGGTGGGTGCTATCCATTGCTGACGAAGGATGGGTAGCCACGTTGAGGTTGACATCTCTTGCCAGCGGTGCAGAGGAGGATTGGTCTGGACGCTCTGAAGATGGGTGGGATGAGTAGTGAAGATGGTCGGGATCTGCCACAGGTGATGCTTGGCTGACTCACGACGGGGGATGGTTCCAGAAACTTTGTCAAAGAATGTATGAAAACGGTTGGGCATGATTAGTAGGAGTGAGAGTGCGAAAGAGGCTGCGTGAAAGCGTGTCAGGGATGGACTGGGGACTACGTCTGGTGATCTTCGTGTGAGAGCTGATAAGGACGTCGAAAGCGGTAGGTGCGGTACCAATGGTTGACAGGTGACTAGATCAACTTCTTTGGCACTGCTTCTGATGCCAGTTTCAGCATCCTATATTGTTTATTTTCCCCGGCATCCCAGCCCTTCACCGTGCAGAACAAATTTGATTTTTTTCAACTTCTATGATTTTTGCTGATTTATCTGTGGGTGGATGTGGAAATCACAAACGAAATATTCTTTCTTGCCGGCTCCTCAAGGGTCAAAGAATTCGTAAACCAGCGCCTAATGCTTGCGACACAATCAAATGTGTATAGGACGACAAAGTTTCTGCAATGAATATGCATGATACATATATCTGTTCTGTGTTTCTGTATGTTGGAAATTTGGGCGGTGCTGAACAAAGACCGAGCGACGAAAAAGTTGTTTAGCCTGAGTTGCAAACAGATGAGTAATCACAAGCAACTGTAACTAGTGTGACACGGCCAACAATGCCGCCGAATCGTTTCAACACCTGTTATCATGATGACCCATGATGCTCAGTTGAGTACGTACCGTGTTTATCTTCGCAAGTGACTGCATATGGGACCTTGGAAATTGCCGCGCTGCATTGCCGTGCTGCTGCTCCAGCACTAAAAAATGTAAATAAAATGAACCACTACACTTGCTGATGCCGCACATTGACAAATGTTTTTAAAATATTCTCTTACATCACAATATAAGAGTATCTGAAAATTAAAAACTGTCAATGGAGCAGGAATTAGCCATACTCTGGCAATATCAGCTTGTTTTGCCTTCAATTTGAGCACTTTTACAATTGTATAGCTAGCATGAAGACATAAAGAAACAGTTATGGACATTGTTTTATATTATGTTGTTGCTTAGGTCCCCTGGACGAAAAAATTATTCCGAGGTTTAAAAGCACCTGCGCAGCAATGGCGCGGTAATAGTGCCCCAAAAAGGACATTGTCGTGCACCTGAAAACAGTGCCGCGCAACTCTTCCTTGTCTTGTGTGTGACCCATAAAGGCTAAGGACAGCCAAACCTTCATTATATAGTACATATAGCATGAAAAATTACTCTAGTAACTCCCAACTGTCCTTTGTTCTTGAAGAATACATGGATTTCATTTCTAGCCACTATTTGCTGACCATTTCACTCTCTTCAACTGTTAAATGATGATAAAAAAGTGATATTATCCCTGATATAAATCCTCTTCCTCTTCTCAAACTCATCTTCTAATAACCTTCACTTCTATCCTCCTACTTATGCACAAAGTTGGCCTTGGGAGTGAAACAGAATTATGACTTACGGGTTCCTTGTAGCTTCCATCACTGAATTTATCACCATGCTTTTGAAAAATATGAGAATGAGGGTAATATCATATGCAGGTATTTGTTAAGAACTGATCAGAATGGAACCAGAAGTGAGGCTGGAGCTCAAGGTAGAGTTGACTGAGGTTTGGGGATGAGTGCTGAGGGAGGCTGAGGCTCAGCAGTCAAATCTGATGGGACTTGGCTTCAGCTTCCTGTCCTGGTGTTTCAGACAAGGCCCAAGGTCACCTGAAGTTTGGGCATGACCTTAGGAGAGGGAGCATAGGGATTAGACAAGAGAGTGTATTAGGATATCTTAGTCAATATCAGAACTGGCTTTTAGTGTACAGTGGGCCAAAAAACTGCCCCAATGGTTGTGCATTTTAGAAAGATTGATATCTTGTGAAGGAATGACATCAACAAAAGTTCTGAAAATTTCACATTATATACTAGAACATGTTGGCTATCTACCAACAGAAGAAATCATGTGAGTCCAATCAAAACTCATTGCTCAATAAATCAAATAAAATAATCACTCATCGGAGCAGTTTTTTGACCCTCTATTATTTTCTCTGATTTTCAATGTTACACACAGGATAAGGTAGAAGTAGGTCATGTGAATCATCAACATGTCATGTAGCCTTATTTGTATCAATTTGGAATGTTGAACTTTGTTCATTCTATTAAAAGACCAGGGGATTTAGTTGTTGATTATATCAAAAGATAATATAATAATATTGTTATTACATTTGTGACATGTAATCACATTGCAATGTTGACGTGTTCTTGATTCATGTGTCAATCACATGACATGTTTGGGATGTGAAGCAGTGATGCATTGGTGTGATATGATGACATGTCAAAAAGGTGATCATTGAAGATTGTTCACTTGTAGTAACACATTCAATGCAATGGTTGGATAGATTGTACATTAGACTTGTTGTCACGACCACAGTTCAGGACATTCCATTGTTTCAATCCTGAAAACACAATGTTCTGAAGAATTCCAAAAACTTCCTTTGGAACCCCAAATCATCCTCGCCTCAATACTTCACATATATTTGATCCGGTCACTTAACCCAGCTCAGAAATTGCTCTATTTGGTGTTTAGTGAAATAATCAACAATCAGGTCCAATCACAATCTTTTCTAGAAAAGAAGCACCCTGATTATCCCCATCACTATCCCCATCTTTTTCAGTGAACTCATTGATCAAGTTATTTCTATTCTGTTGAAGCTTGTGATGACATTCCATATCATTACACTCCTTGATATGAATGCTCTAGACTCTCAGGACCACACTCCAAAGGATTTGCACAGGGTTATCCCTACCTGATGAGCCATGTGATTCAGAAACATGTTTCAAGAGCTATTGTTGGTCCATTCATCTTTTTCTTCATTCACCACTTTCCTACCCCCCTTGTTCTTTGTTTACTAAGGTCTTTTATTAGTATACATGTACCTTAGCTACTTTCTGATCCTCACAGACTCTTTCCCATTTATTCTCCCTTCTGAACCATTCGGTATATAAGTAGCATATTTGTATGTATATTCCCTAGTTCAATTATTGTACATCTACTTGATTGTTCTACTCCAACTTGCCAACTTGTCATAAAATTCCTTTGAACAACAACATTTTACTAAACTCACATTTGAGTGAGTACTCTAACTTCATTCGCATTAGTCTAGACACACTTCAAAAGAATGTGAGATCATTGGCTGTGATCAACATAGACTGCAAAGTTCATTCAATTCATGAGATAGAATCCCTTTGGAATCTCTATCTCTTCAGAACTATGCATTTTGTTCACAAACGTTCCAAAAGCCATTCACCTTTACTGTAGGATTTCTATTCACTTTTGAATACCATTCTATTACTATTAGAAACATTTCCGAACAATACTACTAACCCTACATTCATCCACAACTCTTATCACTGATAATTGGATTCTGACACTTGTATACTCAATGATTGCAGAGAAGATAAAGAAGAATAAACTTGCTAATCACTGGTCTGTTAAACTCGTAGAAACAGCTTGGAATTGATAGCTACTCAGGCAGTCCTTATATACATAAAATGATAGGAGGAAATCTCAGCTTATACATGTGAAAATAATGTCCCTGTCATTGTCTCATTCTGAAGTCGCATGGCCCTTACAACTCTGCTTCTGCCATCCAAATCTCCTTTCCCTATCCACGTTTGTCATTGGTGGAGCCAATATGATGGGTCATTCTGGAGTCATGGGATTGTTCTTGATGAAGAACCAATAGCTGGTGTCTCAGGGTGTGTTCTGGTTTTGCTTAGCTCTAGGTGTGTGTTTCTGTCTCGTGTGTCAATTATTGTTCTTACTTGACTCTCAGTGTCTTGTGATGTGTCTCATGTATGGCTCGGGTTTTCTCAGTGTGTCTCAACACTCATATACATTCTTCTCATTTCAACTGACTTGGTTTGTCTTGTCTGTGCTTCTTGGTATGTCGACTCATGACTTGTGTATTGAATGTGGCTCTTGACTCATTCTCAGTGTTCATGTCTTGGGGTACTTGTGTGTGGGTCTAGGTGGATCTAGGCATATTGTCATGATAGTGTTTTAGAACACCTCCCTGTTATTGCACCAAAGTATGGCTTTCTGATCATCTCCGAAGAGCCCCTTCAGAATTTCGAACCACTCTCACCTAATTCTTCCCACATGTTTGATCCGGTCACCCAATCTAGTTCAGGAATCACTCCATGAAGTGTTTAGTGAAACAATCAATAACCAGGTCTGATCATAATCTTTTCTAGAAGAGAAGCACCTGGACTATCCCCATCACTATCCTGTCAGAATTCAATTATCAAAGATGAATGTTATAAGTGAATATAGTGTTAGTCTTAATGTTCGGAAATGTTTGAATAATAATAAAATGTTAATCGAAAGTGAATAGGAATCCTACAGTAAAAGCGAATGGCTTTCAGAATGTTTGCGAAAACGTGCATAGTTCCGAAGAGATAGATGTTCCGAAAGGAATCTATCTTGTGGATCAGATGAACCTTCTAGTTCATGCCGATCACAGCCAATGGTTTTACATTCTTTCGAAGTGTATTCAAACCCAAATTGATGAGTTTTATAGGACTTACTTCAAAGTGAAGTTGTTGTTCAAGATGGTTTACAACGAATTGTTAAGTTAGAGTAGATCAATCAAGTAGATGTGCAATAATTGAACTGGGGAACATACATGCAAATGTGCTACTTATATACTAGATGGTTTGGAGGCAAGAGAAAATGGGGGGGAGTCCGTTGGGGATCGGAAAGTAGCTAAGGTACATGTATGCTAATTAACGACCATAGGAAATAGAGAACAAGGGTTGGGTAAAAATTGTGAATAAGAAAAAGATTTAACAAACTAGAAATAAATCCTGAAACCTGTTTCCGAATTGCATGTCTTTTCAGATAGATGAACCTTTGTTTCACTTCCTTAAACAACAACCCTGAATGTCGGAGATGAATGTGTCAACATATTGAATTGTATGTCTTGTCACCATAAGCTTTTAGAAGCATAGAATCGACCCTGATATTGAGTTCCTAGAAATATATGGGGATAGTGATGGGGATAGTGTAGATGCTTCTTTTCTGAGGAAAGACTAATAACAGGACCTGATCTATTGGTTGGGTCCTTGTGGTGTTATTAGGGCGAGTCAGGGTGTTAAGGGTGATGGAATGTTGAATGGCTCATGTGTGACGAATGGCAACAGTTCGGATTCTGAAGTATTGATTCGGACGAAGGTTGTTCAGATGGTTCGGAAGGTGGAGTAGGACACCAATCATGATCATGACATATTCCCATATTTTCCAATGAACTCATTAATCGAGTTATTTCTATTCTATTGAAGCTTGCGATGACATTCCCTATCATCAGACTTTATAAGATGAATGTTCTAGACCCACAGGATCACCTTCCAAAGCATTTGCACATGGCTTTCCCTACCTGATGAGCCATGCGATTCGGAAACATGTTTCAAGAGCTCTTAATGGTCTGTCAATCTTTTCTACCATTCACAATTTTGCTACCTCCCTTGTTCTTTGTTTTCTATGGCCTTTAATTAGTATACATGTACCTTAGCTATTTTCTGATCCTCACGGACTCTTCCCCATTCGCTCTCTCTTCCGAACCCTTTAATATATAGCTAGCACATTCACATGTGTATTCCCTAGTTCAATTATTGTATGTCAACTTGATTTTTCTGCTCATACTTGCCAACGCGTCCTAAATTCACCTTGAACAACAACCTCATATTTGAGTAAGCACTCCAATTCTACTTTTATTAGTTTAACCCACTTCAAAGAATGTATGATCATTGGCTGTGATTGACATAGACTGCAAAGTTCATTCAATCTACGAGATAGAATCCTTTCGGAACCCCTATCTCTTCAGAACTATGCATTTTGTTCACAAACATTCCGAAATCCATTCACTTTTACTGTAGGATTTATCTTCACTTTTGAATACCATTCTATTATCATTAGAAACATTTCCGAACAGAATCACTAACACCACACTCATCTACAACTTTTATCACTGATATTTGGATTCTGACAATCTCATTCATGGGTCACATGTTATTCAGTTGTTGTTCATGTATGTTAGGCTTTGGAAAATAGAGTGGAAATAGAAATGTGATTGGGAATATGGTGAAGTCTGTGTGATGGAAGATAGTAAAAGAAGAATAGAATGAAAATAAAAACTCAAGAAAATAAGTCATTTTTAATAGTCCTTACAACCCATTCATCTCCTTGACTCCTTACCACCACTATGAAATACATCTCTACTGAAAAGCATTATTCTGTTGTTTCTCTCCTCAATGAGGGGTAGTCCCATTGTCAAATTCAAGCTAGGACTGGCCTGGGGAAAAGTGCTATTGGCAGAATCAGTAGGAAGGTAGAGGGGGATAAGGAAAATCATCCTGGTCGCCATCCTTCCAAGCTTTCCCCTTATGATAAACAGTCAATTATCCATCAAATCAGTCCTGAGAAGCTTGAAAATGCTGTCCAAGCCATAAATTCCATCATATCTACCTCTGTTGTTATTATTATTATTCTACCCTGCGAACATTACATTATGTAATCTACTCAAAAGATCAGCAGAGCTGCTTTAGAACTCAATAAAATAGAAAATAACCACTAAAATATTACTGCCTTCAATTCTAGGCTTTTAGCTTTAGAATACATTCTGTTTACATTTTTAGATTCAATCAACGAAGCATCCCCAAGCCCACGTGAGTGCAAACAAGCACATATATGCATTCAGACACAAATGGGCTCACATAGCCAGTGATCGGCATCCACGCAACTCCAAAACATTACCAAAAGTCTATCTAGCAATGGTTTAACCATTTTCACTTGCCCCTATAGTAACCAATCTGTGACCGAAGCTGAACACTTCCATTTCATTAGGAACAAGCACCTGGAGCTTCAAAATGAAGTTTCAGAAGTTTTCCAATCTTTTCTCTTGTTCTTTCTATTGTAATAAAATTGTTGCACACATGATTTGTAGTTCTCACAGCACACAGATCAGTTTCAGGTGCTTTAGATAGCTATTAGTTCAATTTTTGTGCATTTCAACCCTCATGTAGATTGCAACCCCAGAACCACTCCATCACCCTCTTATTTCTCATTGATTCACAAAAGACTCACACTAGCTAGCTTTTCCCTTAAATACCCTTGTATTTCTCAATACAATCTAAGGCAGTAAAATCTCCACAAGGTCCCCTACATTCTGAATCTCTTGCTTGATATCTCTACAACCGTTCCTCTGTTAGCAAATCGTCACTGGCCATTTGCTTTCATTTCAAGTGATCTATACAACTCAACAGTTATCTCAAATTCATTAAGTTTGCGCTTTATCTCTGTTACAAGGCTCGCATCACTGTATGCGAACTTTAAGCACTAACACTTTGCATCCACATCAGTGCATCCCCTGCATTCCAATAGATCTCTGCTTAGATTATCAAACAAGCGCCTAAAGCTCGCGTTGAAAGAATTTCATCAAAACTTAAATAAAGCACAAACAAAATACAAAATAAATATAATAAAAATTCTCATTTCTTTTCTTATTATCTGTCACTCCTCAGACTGTTAGGAATGTGTTGAAGGAAGCTGGCTTTAGGCAGGTATTTGTGCCTACTGTCAGAATTCAATTATCAATGATAGGAGTTGTAGATGGATGTAGGGTTAGTAGTATTGTTTGGGAATGTTTCTAATAGTAATAAAATGATATTCAAAAGTGAATAGAAATCCTACAGTAAAAGCAATGGCTTTTGGAATGTTTGCAAAAAGATGCATAGTTCCAAAGAGATAGATGTTCTGAAGGGATTCTATCTTGTGGATTGAATGAACTTCACAGTCCATGTTGATCACAGCCGATGGTCTCACATTCTTTCGAAGTGTGTCTATACTAATGTGAATGAAGTTAGAGTACTCACTCAAATATAAGGTTGATGAGATGTTGCTGTTCAAGGTAGTTCACAATGAGTTGGCAAGTTTGAGTAGAACAATCAAATAGATGTACAATAATTGAACTAGGGAATATACATACAAATATGCTACTTATATACCAAATGGTTCGGAAGGGAGAGCAAATGGGAAAGAGTCCATGAGGGTCAGAAAGTAGCTAAGCTACATGTATACTGATTAAGGCCATAGAGATCAAAGAACAAGGGAGGTAGGAAAATTGTGAATGAAGAAAAAGATGAACGGACCAACAATAACTCTTGAAACATATTTCTGAACCATATGGATCTTTGGGTAGGGATAACCATGCATACATCCTTCAGAGGGTGATCCTGAGGGTCTAGAACATTCATACCATGGAGTCTAATGATATGGGATGTCATCACAAGCTTCCAAAGAATATAAATGACTCAATCAATGAATTCATTTGAAAAAGATGGGGATAGTCAGGGTGTTTCCTTTCTAAGAAAGGTTATGAGTGGACCTGGTTATTGATTGTTTCCTAAACATCAAATGGAGTGTCATATAGACTGTGTTGAGTGACCAGATCAAATATACTGTATGAGAGTGTAAGGTGCTTGAATATGATCATGACACCTACATACTATACATATATGTTGGTTGTTTATCACGATTTCCTCCAAGAGGATATCACTCAAATGTTATGACATCTTTCACTGTACACAAATGTCTTGGGCAAAACATGTGAACTAACTATATACTACAGTTTATGGAATGTAATTTATATAACAATCCTGAAAATATCAAACCTACAACATATGCTAATGTACATGTAATCTTTATCAAATATCTTATGAGGAGGCCTGGAGTAGATGTCTTGACCACTCTAAGATATTAATGTGAAACAGTCTATACAGTAGTGAGGCAATGGAACATACAAGAGGGGTATACATTGACAATATGTATTCATATGCTATGGTCTGGTAATAATTCCCAGATGTGGTTATCTGAAACTTATGTGTCCTGCCCTCTTTTAATCAAAGAATGTAAATTTTAAACATATGTATGCATGTACAGCCCTTTGATATATCTGAAATGGATTAAAATATCCAGATAAATCAGGATATCTAGAGGTTAGTTTAGTGTCTTCTACCAATAGCTTACATTTTAAAATACAGTTTCTGTACAACTAGAATCTGTATCATATTACCATTGCAATCATCCTCTTTGGATGATCCTTGGCTGACTCACAACAAGGGATGATTCCAGAAACTTTGTCATGGAATATACAAAAGTGGTTGGGTATGATTAGTAGGAGTGAGAGTGTGAAAGAGTCTGTATGAAAGCATGTTGTCACAATCATGGTTTAACCCTTTTGTCATTCCTCCAAAAAGCTATCTTCCAAACAACCCCTTTGGAATCTGAATCATCATAACTTCCATCAAATTGTTTTTACCTAGCACCTCATCACCAATAACCATCATGAATCACTCTATTGATATTTATATGAAACAATCAATAATCAAGTCTGATCACAAATCTTTTCTTGAAAAGAAGCACCTTGACTATCCCCATCACTATCTCCATTATTTCAAGAAACTCAATATCAGGGTTGATTCTACTTCTCTAATGCTTATGGTGACAGGCCATTGTAAGAGAGCGCAGCTCCCTGTATGGTGATTCAGCCTTTGTTCTATTTTTATATTAGTTAGAATTAATTTAGATTCACGTGACTATGACTCAGATGCATCTGCTTCCCACATTCATGTTCCACATTTCTATTGTCCACTTTTCACATGTACATTCCACAGTTCTGTTGTCCACTTTGTTGTCCACATTCCGCAGTCTCATTCCACACTTTAGAACTACTATAAATATGCTTGTATTTTCAGTTGAAAGAAACTCATCTTATCACTTGCACTTTGTCTATACCTCGAGTTAGCTTGTGCACTTTAAGATCATCTCTTATCTTTCAACAACTTGTTGATTATACTCTCTAATCTCTTGTCTAATCCACATTACAGATTTTCTACAATTAGCCAATGACATCACCACTTCCTCTTGGAACACAACTAGGAAGCTTACACCATACTATCAATCGTTATGGAAGAAGCATCCTGTCACAGTCATATATCTGGCTGATCTCCAGAACCCTGGGAATCCTCCAGAAGCCCTCCATTATTACTATTCCTAATCCCTTATACTGTTCTATTATTGCCCCCATCTCCATGTTATGGAAATCTTTTCTTGATAGCTACAAAACATGTTTCACTTATATTAGTTATCCCTCAACCCAATCCTCAAAACCCTTAGTACATAAACCTGGAACTCCTTTGTATGTTCCTCAGTTCTGCTATTGACTTAACACACTGTTCTCTCACACACACACTCCCTCTCTCTACACCACCACCCATGGCAAGCCCCGGCTCATCCAGGTCTTCCAGTTACTGGACATCCAAAATACAGGGATGGAACGCTGAGTTGGTGCAACATTAAAGTTGAAGCCAAGTCCCTCCAACCTGCCCAGAAGTCTACTGGAACCTCTGGACTGTTAAAAGACTGGTTGTTACTGATATTAAATGACATTCCAGGGATGATGATTTGATTTCCAGAAAGGGTCACTTAGCATATATCAGGGTTCCAGAGGTTCCAGTAGACTTCTGTCATGATCATGATTTGCATCTTGCTTCACCTTCCGAACCTTCCAAATAACTTCCCACTGAATTATTTGTTTGGAATCCAAACCATCAACAATTTCATCACACATGTGCTATTCAATATTCTGTCACCTTTAACACCATGATTCACCCTGATAACATCACAATGATCCAACCAACAGATCAGGTCCTATAATTATCCTTTTCTCACAAAAGAAGCATCTACACTATCCCCATCATTATCCCCAACTAATTCTAGGAACTCAATGTCAGGGTCAATTCTATGCTTCCAAAAGCTTATGGTGACAGGATATACGATTTAATATGTTGACGTGTTTATCTCCAGCATTCAGGGTCATTGTCTAAAGAAGTAGCACAAGGATTCCTCTATCCAAAGAGCCATGCGATTCAGAAACAAGTTTCAGGATTTATTTCTAGTTCATTAAATCTTTTTTCTATTCACAATTTTCCTCCAACCCTTGTTCTCTATTTCCTATGGTCATT
Organism: Ramaria sp. MG151; assembly: GCA_003314545.1. Classification (NCBI taxonomy): domain Eukaryota; kingdom Fungi; phylum Basidiomycota; class Agaricomycetes; order Gomphales; family Gomphaceae; genus Ramaria; species Ramaria sp. MG151. Next base: position 5,034 of record QMFG01010358.1, on the reverse strand, counting down.
CATTAGCATACATGTACCTTAGCTACTTTCTGATCCCCATGGACTCCTCCTCATTCACTCCTGCTTCTGAACCACCTAGTATATAAGTAGCACATTTGCATGTATTTTTTCCAGTTCAATTATTGCACGTCAACTTGATTGTTCTACTCCAACTTGCCAAATCATCGTAAACTACCCTAACAACAAGCCCTGGTCAAGTTTACATTTGAGTAAGTACTCTAACTTCACCTTCATTATTTCAAACACACTTCAAAAGAATGTGAGACTTACGACTATGATCGACATGAACTGCAAACTTCATTCAATCTATGAGATAGAATCCTTTCGGAATATCTATCTCTTCAGAACAATGCACTCTTTGCAAATGTTCCAAAAGTCATTCACTTTTACTGTTGGATTTATATTTACCTTCAAATATCTTTTTATTATTGTTAGAAACGTTTCTGAATCATGCTACTAACATTCCATTCATCTATGACCTTATCTTTAATAATTGAATTCTGACAACTTCCAGGTGGATCAGAGGGACCTGGCATCGACTTATGTGTTGCACTAACTCAGCATTCTGTCCCTGTATTTCAGATGTCTGAGTAACTAGAGGGTCCAGATGAGCCAGAGCTCATTGTGGGTTGTAGTGTAGAGAGAGTGAGAGTGAGAGTGAGAGAGAATGGGGTGTATTAAGTCGATATCAGGACTGAGGAACATACAAGAGAATTTCAGGTTTATGTACTAAGGGTCTTGAGAATTGAGTTTGGGGATAGGTAATATAAGTGAAACATGTTTTGTAACTATCAATAAAGATTTCCATAACATGGAGATAAGGGGTAATAATGGAACAATATCAGAAAACAAGAATAATAAGAGCAAAAAGGTTTCCAGAAGAGCCCAGGTTCATGGATGGTTCCAGAGATCAGCCAGATATGTGACTGTGACATGGACCCCCAGTATATGCTAAGTGACCCTCTCCAGAAATCATATCATCACCCCCAAAACATCATTTATCATAAGTAACAACCTGCCATTTAACACATCCCCAACATTCAGGGTAATTATCCAAAGGACTAGCATCAGGTTGTTACTATTCAAAGAGCGCTGCAATTCAGAAACATGTTTCATGATGTATTGTTGGTCAGTTAATTTTTTTTCCCATTTACAATTTTCCTACCTCCCTTGTTCTTTCATCCCTATCATTTTTAATTAGCATACATGCCTTATTTACCTTCCAACCCTCACAGACTCCTTCCATTTGCTCTCCCTTCCAAATCATTTGGTACATAGGTAGCTCATTTGCATGTATGTTTCCTAGTTTAATTATTGCATGTCTACTTGTTTGTTTTGCTCAAACCTGCCAACTCATTGTCAGAATTCAATTATCAATGATAAGAGTTGTAGATGGATGTAGAGTTAGTGGTATCATTCAGAAATGTTTCTAATAGTAATAGAATGGTATTCAAAAGTGAAGAGCAACCCTACAGTAAAAGTGTATGGCTTTCAGAATGTCTGCAAACAAATGCATAGTGTCAGAATCCAATTATTAAAGAGAAGTGTTATGGATGAATGCATTGTTAGCAATAACGTTAGAAAATGTTTTTACATAAAGAAAATGGTATTCGAAAGTGAAGGGTAATCCTACAGTAAAAGCGAAGGGCTTTTGGAATGTTTGCGAAGAAGTGCATAATTCCAAAGAGATAGATATTCCAAAAGGATTCTATCTCGTGGATCGGATGAACCGTGTAGTTCATGCCGATCACACCCACTAAGATTACATTCTTTCAAAGTGTAATCAAATCCAAATTAATAAGTTTTATAGGACTTACTTTGAAATGAAGTTGTTCTTTTTTGATTGTTCACGACGAATTGTTAAGCCAAGTAGATCAATCAAGTAGACGTGCAATAATTGAACTAAAGAGTATACATGCGAATGTGCTACTTATATACTGGGATGTTCGGAGGCAAGAGCAAATGGGGAGTAGTCCATTAAGGATCGGAAAAATAGCTAAGGTACATGTATGCTAATTAATGACCATAGAAAATAGAGAACAAGGGTGGGGTGAAATTGTGAATGAGAAAAGGGTTTAACAAACTAGGAATAAATCCTGAAACCTGTTTCCAAATCGTATGTCGTTTCGGGTAGACAAACTCTTGTTTCACTTCCTTAAACGACAGCCCTGAGTGTCAGGGATGAACACGTCCACATATTGAATCGTATGTGTTGTCACCATAAGCTTTTAGAAGCATAGAATCGACCCTGCTATTGAGTTCCTTGAAATAGATGGGGATAGTGATGGGGATAGTGATGGGGATAGTGTAGATGCTTCTTTTCTGAGGAAAGGCTAATAATAGAACCTGATCTCTTGGTTGGGTCCTTGTGATGTTGCTAGGACGATTCAAGGTGTTAAGGGTGACAAAGTGTTGAATGGTTCATGTGTGATGAGTTTGCCGATGATTCGGGTTCCGAAGAGTCGATTCGGAAATGTGATGTTCGGGTGGTTCAGAAGGCAGAATAGACCATAAATCATGATTGTGACACATAGTTCCAAAGAGATAGAGATTCTGAAGGAATTCTATCTCATGGATTGAATGAACTTTGCAGTCCATGTCAATCACAGCAAATGATCTCACATTTGTTCAAAGTGTGTCTAGACTAATGTGAATGAAGTTAGAATACTCACACAAATGTGAGGTTGGTGAAAGGTTGTTGTTCAAGGTAGTTCATGGCAAATTGGCAAGTTTGAGTAGAACAATCAAGTAGATGTACAATAATTGAACTAGGGAATATACATGTGAATACACTACCTATATACCAAATGGTTCAGAGGTAAGAGTGAATGGGAAGGAGTCTGTGAGGATCAGAAAACAGCTAAGGTACATGTTGTGAAGTTTTGAGATGCAGTGAGCTTTAATAAGAAAAGAGAGTTGGAATATTTGCTATATATTTATTTTATATTTGTTTGAGCTTTTATTTGAATTTTATTGAAGTTCTTCAAAGCAGCTTTTAAGCACTTGTTCAATAATCTAGGTGGAGTTGAATTGAGATGCAGGGGATGTGCTGATGCGGGAGCAAAGTGTCAGTGCTAAAAGTTCACATACACTGATGCAAGACTTGTGGATAGAGATAGAGCTCAAACTTAACAAAATTGGGATAACTATTGAGTCATATAGATTAATAAGAAAATAGAATGATATAATTGTTTTATTTATTTTGTATTTTGTTTGTGCAATAATTGATTTTTATTTGATTTCTCTTGAGGCAAGCTTTAAGCACTTGTTTCATGGGTTGTGCCAATCTATCTGTGGATGCCTGTAGAAAATCACATGAAATATTCTTTCTTGCTGGCATTCTATGCTTACTCAATCATGACAGATGGGTGAGCAAGTCTGGTTGTGATGCCAGCACTCTTTTTCACAACTCAGACAGGGGCTGTGCTCAAGCCGGCACAAGCATATGTACAGAGGAACTGAGATATGAATTTATGGAAAAGGGGACAGGGTGGGTGTGAAAAGAGAAGGGGGGGCTCGATGCCTTTATGGATATCGAGCGCAAGATATGTAAGAAGGTCGCAACAAAGAGGTAGGGAAAAGCTAGTCATATAAATACTACAAGAAACAATAAGAGAAATTTGTGGAAGGGGCCACACGCAATGTGGGATAGCCACATGACTCGTGTCATATACCCTGGACAACGCTGGCTTTGTCCACACCAACACAAGCTTTAGGCGCTGACAACTTTGATCCCGCAGCGTTTCCCCGCAATAAAGATTACTTAATCTTTAGGCGCCATCAGCCGCCTCAGAATAAGCAAAGAAATAAAAAGTATTATAAAGAGAAAAACCAAAATTATATTTCCATTATATAAAACATTACATATTAGACACACCACTATTCGCGTCACATACTGTGTTTCGATCATCGCATTGTCGCCTAGTACGCAGGATATCAGTCAATATAGCAGTCATAACTCGGTGTTTACCCTCTTGAAGAACCGGAGACTTTCCACTGCGTTTGTGTCATGTGATATATGCTACATTCTAATATCACGCGTCTACCTACTGTGTGATTTGGCTTGTATGGTTGTGTATGGACTTAGGTTTGAGATCTGGGTGCGCTGTCCTCGTTCATGAGTCTCGTCGGCCTTCACTGCGGTCACAAAAAAGAATTATGCTTCGAACACTGGATAAAAATCTCGTAGGGATGTGGTGCTACTAATGGATAGATTGAAGGTCTACGATGACCACCAGACCTGACTCGTACCCAAAGCACGCTTTAGAGGCAGAGAAAGCATATGCTCTGAAGTCTCGGAATTCTGGGGCTATCCAGTAAGACTTACTTGGAGGGCCAGTAAGAATCCGCCTTCGATCCCTAGATGCGGACACCTGCTGCCCGAATGCAAAAAGTTGAAATTCGTCTGGGGTGGTCTGACAGACTTTGCTTCCATCTGCAAATTGGAGGGATTCGCATCCAGGTAATGACGTTGGTTTTCCAGTATTGGTGTCCCAGACCAAAACTAAGTTGAATCTTGAGCCAGATACGATATGTTTTCCATCAGACGAAAATCCAATAGACGATACATCAAAACAGTCCTCCAATACGTGCTCGACCTTCCCCGTGGTTGCATTCCAAATGCGGATTGAGTCATCCGAGCCAGACGCTACGCGTGTTCCATCGGGTGAGAAAGCAACGGATTCCACCCAAGCCGAATGTCCTTTTAATATACGCTCGATCCTCCCCGTGGTTACATTCCAAATGCGGACTGAGTCATCATACGAACCAGACGCTACACGTGCTCCATCAGGTGAGAAAGCGACGGACTCCACCCAACCCGAATGACCTTTCAATATGCGTCCGATCTTCCCCCTAGCTGTATCCCAAATACGTACTGACTTGTCCCGTGAGCCAGATACAACGCGTGTCCCATCGGTGGAGAAAGCAACTGACATCACCCGAAGCGAATGCCCCTTCAGTATGCACTCCATTTTCCCGGTAGTCGTATTCCATATACGGACTGAGTTGTCGTATGAGCCGGATACGACGTGC
>QMFG01010337.1:0-31949 GCA_003314545.1 Ramaria sp. MG151 | reverse complement strand
GCTTGCAACCCTTGTAAGGGCAACCTACTCAGATAAAGATCCCAGCGTCTTCTGGGAGGTCAGACAGTGGGATACTACCCAGCCCTGCCTTCCTACCCAGGGCCTGACCCAGGGACTCTAACCCCAAGCCTACCCACAGAGCTAAATCAGAACTGGCAGGGAGGTCCAGAAGTAAATATATAGGTAATGTAGCTAAGTACATGTGAGCTGCTTACCTGGCAGGGAGGTCCAGAAGAGAAAGAACTAAGGACCCCCTTATCTAAACAGCAACGGTATAGCTACTGTGACTGTGACATAAGAAATATGTCACAGTCAGCAAAGGAAAAGGATAAAAGAATAGTTAAAAAGGTAGTAGGAGTAGAAGGAAGAAAGGAAATAAGGGAAATAGATGGAAGGAAATCAGGAGATAAGGGAGATGAACTAGTTGTCCCCTGACAACCCTGACCTTGGTCATTTGGTCCCCAATCCCCAATCCCCTCCATATATAAGCTACTAGTCCTTGTATACTAAAAGCCAGTTCTGGTATCAACTAAGATATCCTAATACACACTCTTGTCTAACCCTCCACTCCCTCCACTAATGTTATGCTTAAACTTTGGGTGACCTTGGGCCTCATCTAAAATACTAGAACAGGATGCTAAGCTGGCACAGTACATAAGCTGGACTCAACCATCAAGCCTTGGCCTCCCTTAGCACTTGACCCCAAACCTTGGTTGACTCTATCTTGAGTTCCAACCTTATATCTGGCCCCATTCTGATCAGCTCTTAACAATAGTGCTTAGTATTGATATATGACTTAATACACCTATCATTCTTCCTCCCCCCCCTCTCTCCCCCATTCACTATAACCCATATTGAGCTCCTAGCTCTTCTAATTTTCCAGTCACTCAGAATCTCCAAAATACAAGGACAGAATGCTAAGTCAACACAATATTAAAGTTGAAGCCCAAGTCCTTCTAATCTGCCCAGAAGTCTACTAGAACCTCTGGAACCAATATCTTTGTTAAGTGACACACTCTGAATTTGTTACCGGTCACTAGTGATATCATTTAATACCAGTAGAACCCAGTATTTAACATTGTTCCACTCTGTTAGGAGATAAATAATTTTCAGCTGATACTCTGAAATTTTGTGTCTCTAAGTTCTAAAGTCTAAGTTTTGATGTACCTAAGGTATGGATTCCAGAGTCTGAACTTCATTCTTAAGCAATAACCTCTAGGTCCAGTGGCTGAGACTTCTGAAAGACCAGTCCAGTGCTATCAGTGGATAGTTGAGTTTCAACCTATACTACAAATGTTATCTTTGAGTTCCAAAGACCAGTAATATTTGAATCTGAGGTCTCAAGCAACCCAAACATCTAGCCTAGCATCCAGTCTTTATCAGGGTTGAAAGGCTTTATGGTAATAGTGTTTGGGCAGGGTTGACAGCATGTAGAGCCATCCCTGGTTGGGCATATATATGTCACGATAGTGTTTTAGAACACCTCCCTGTCATTGCACCGAAGTTTGATCCAGTCACCCAATCTAGTTCAGGAATCACTCTGTGAAGTGTTTAGTGAAACAATCAATAACTAGGTCTGATCATAATCTTTTCTAGAAAAGAAGCACCTGGACTATCCCCATCACTATCCCCATCTTTTCCAATGAACTCATTGATCGAGTTATTTCTATTCTATTGAAGCTTGCAATGACATTCCCTATCATCAGACTTTATAAGATGAATGTTCTAGACTCATAGGATCACCTTCCAAAGGATTTGCACATGGTTTTCCCTACCCGATGAGCCACACAATTCGGAAACATGTTTCAAAAGCTCTTAATGGTCTGTCAATCTTTTCTACCATTCACGATTTTGCTACCTCCCTTGTTCTTTGTTTTCTATGACCTTTAATTAGTATACATGTACCTTAGCTATTTTCCGATCCTCACGGACTCTTCCCCATTCACTCTCTCTTCCGAACCCTTCAATATATAGCTAGCACATTCGCATGTGTATTCCCTAGTTCAATTATTGTATGTCAACTTGATTTTTCTACTCATACTTGCCAACTCGTCCGAAATTCACCTGGAACAACAACCTCGTATTTGAGTAAGCATTCCAATTCTACTTTTATTAGTTGAACCCAATTCAAAGAATGTGAGATCATTGGCTGTGATCAACATGGACTGTGAAGTTCATTTGATCTACGAGATAGAATCCTTTCGGAACCTTTATCTCTTCGGAACTATGCATTTTGTTCACAAATGTTCCAAAAGCCATTCGCTTTTACTGTAGGATTTATCTTCACTTTCAAATACCATTCTATTATCATTAGAAACATTTCCGAACAGAATCACTAACATCACACTTATCTACAACTTTTATCACTGATATTTGGATTCTGACAATATAGTAGTCTCACTAGTACCAGGAGCCCTTAAGATTTTTATCTTTGGATTTCTCCTCTACTAGGCACTTGTGAACACTATGAGGATTGCCCCCTACACACACACTGTTCTATCTGTCTGAATCCACATCCACTTAGTGTAGCATTATATGTATAGTATGAAGCATGACTTGACATCCCCTCAGCCATTCTCATTCACCAACTGAGGTAAGACCTCTGTCAATGATTACTAGCCATTTACTTACCTTCTGTATAGTATTGTGTAGGTATTTCTGAATCAGTCATTCTCATTCACTGAGTACTTGTCTAAATCCAACATGAGCTGCACTAGGCAAACCAGGCGGCAAGTGATGGCCATAGGCCACGGTCAAAGGACTGCTGTGGAACATCAATAAAATGTTGTTCCATCATTTTATTTTAGACCGTAAAAAAATGCAATTTGCACAGCATATTTCTCAACTTGCCTAACCAAGGGCATGAGGATAAATTGCTGATCGATATGCGACGAAAAGACTCACTAGGTGGCTGAGGAGAAGGCGAGCTCAAGGAGAGATTATCAAAGGGTGTAAAACACAAACCTTATTATGAGCTACTATATATAATACACACAGTACAGGTAACAACGTCGTTGGCAACGAATTCCCGCGTAGCAGCGGAGAAAACCAGATTCTTGGTTTCTTTTCGAGTATCGATCCGAAATTGCATTTTCTTCACACAAGCTAATGGGATCCATCAGCATACCTTTCGCTCCCCCGCCTGATCCTGATGCCAAGCCTTTGGAGCCGCTGTTACCAGAACGCGAGGAGATGCGACTAAAAGTGTTAGCGCACTTTTCGGACCCCAACTATAAAATTTCTGGGATAGAGGACAAGGGTGAACTCGACGAGCAGGAGAGGTTCTGGCTGGTAAGCTGTCAATCATTTACATTTCCGTGGATTTATGCCCCCGACTACAGAGCAACGAGTGCCTCATCCGTTGTAAGTGATGCAGCTGGGTATACATCTCGAGGTTACTTATTCCTGTTGATGGTAGATTTGACTGCGTCTAAATGGGTACAGCAGACCGCCATCCAACGGTTAGAAGATACCTTAAAATGGAGACGGGAGTTTGATATTTATGATCTCACGGCAGAATTGGTCGAACCAGAAGTACTTCTGGCTCAAATACATGTTGCGTGTCACCTAACGAACTAATTTCAGGCGACTACCGGCAAATTAATACTATTTGGCTACGATGTATGTGGCGCGACATTTGAGCTTTCTTCCTGGTGGCTCTATTAGCGCTTGCATTTAGGTTACTGGTCGTCCTACTTTATACATGATACCCTCACGTCAAAACACCAATGAGCAGACTGGCCAAATTCAATTCACGGTCTGGATGCTGGAGCGGTGCATAGACCTCATGGGCCCAGGCATTGGGTATTTAACAGTGTCTGATTGTCGGACTGTCGTTCTGAGCAAAAACATCATTTGTTAGAAATATGACTTTACTCATTAACTTTGCTGACCGTGCAAAGAATCCGTCTTTGGGTACAGCTCGAAAAGTCCTCAATATTTTACAGTACGCATACCCTACCCCCGCCCTCCTGCTCTCCATTATCTGATTTCTGGCTAGGTCTCATTATCCCGAACGCTTAGGATGTGCCCTCGTCATCAATGTCCCATTCCTTGTAATGGCATTTTTGAATTTAATCTTCCCATTTGTGGATCCGATAAGTCGTGCAAAGGTCAAGTTTAATCCAAAGGTCATCGAGCAAGGTTTAATTGCATCAGACCAAGTTATGAAGGAGTGGGGCGGTGGCGTCGAATTCGAGTACAAACACGAGGAATATTGGAACGAACTTGTTCAGTTATGTGAGACAAGGCGACAGATGTGGCTAGAACGCTGGAGAGCTCTTGGCGGAACGGTGGGTATAAGTGAATGGGACTATAAACAGAGAGGTGAAGAGAGTAAACCACCTCAGCTTGAGGAACCAGACCTCAATGGTAAGGCTTAGAAGAGAAGAGATTCTCATTTTAATACCATACCTCTTTAGATAGAGTATTGGAGGCAATATGAAGGATTACAGTACCCCTTAAAGGAGAGTCGAAAATCTTAAAAAGTCATTCCTGAAATTGTTACCTAGTATATATCCCAGCCTGGGGTGACTGCTTCAACTAAAGCTTGCACTGGATGCAAACAGTCACTCCGATGTAACTCTACTGCTAGAGCCTCCGATCAACCGGTATTCCCGTCTACTAATCAGCCGATCATACCACATCTGTCTGTTTATGGACTTTTTAACTATTGATTTGTGCTTTAGGCTTCTAAACAACATCAATAGAGATGAACGACGTAAGTGGAAAGAAAATAACTGGCACCCACATATGCGACGTCTTGGAAATCGTATTGAATACCAGAAGCCAGAATTTTGGCATGTTTCTTCTCCTGACGAGCAAGAAGTTTAGTTTCCGCACGTCTCTGCTCTTCCTGCGTCCGAGGCTACGAACCGCATCATGTTCAAAAAAGGAAATCCATGAAAAATACCAAACATCCGACCTTGTTTTGCTTCACACGCATTATTCTGTCCCGGGGGACAAATCGCCATTTCTTATTAGCTCCAACCCAGAGTTCAGGATGAACCTGATCCTTTGGTATGACCTTGCATTGGAGAATATGGCCCAACAAAAGGTAGTTGTCCATAGTCTCACTCGCGATATCAGCGACCGCAGAGGAGCTGAACTCGATAAATGCGTAATGTTTGGACGCTCCAGTCTGTCCATATGGATTTCATATCTCATAGCTTTCGAATAATGATTATGAACCCAACAACGAACCTTTTTATTCCGAGATAAACGCAGGCGAGTTACTTCTCCAAATTGAGAGAAATAGTCCCGCATTTGATCTTCGTAGAAACCGTGTGGTATTCGGCCGAGGTAGATCACACCCCTATCCTCTCTCTGAGCAGACGAACCAGCGTGAGCGTACAGGTCAGCCTACGGTCATTCTAACTCACTGGGTTTTTCTTGGCATTCTCAAGTTTCCGTTGTAGCACAGTGTCGCCGTTGGAAATGGGAGGTAAATTTTTGATGTCAAGCGGAGGTGCATCCTCAATGATGTCTAGATCTTCTTCATCTGAGGAATCGAAATCGGTCTCAGGCATAATGAATGACTGAAATGTATGTGACTGTCACGCCCGTTACTTACTATATATATGACCTATCTTCAGCTTCCTCATGCGACACAACTGACTAGTCGAGCTGCTCTTTCCTTGGAAGATGGGTTAGAAAACATTTTAGCATCTCATTCTGAACAAGAATTAGACCCAGAGGTGCAGCGGCTGAACGATGTGCTCCGCCGCTCACTGGGCAAGTTTGAGATTTGTCCAAAGCGACGCAAGTTGGATAATACACCCACGGAAGTAGACCTTGGCGTTAATAATACACGTGCGTGATTCTTAAAGATGCAGTTTCATCACATAAGATACTTTCCCAGTCTTCCGTCTCATATCTTGGACTTTGCCTCCACGACGCATACACTTGGGGCCAGATCGCCATTCCAGTGTGTAAGCGTAAACCTTGCTCTTAAAATGTTTTCCGCTGATGATGGAATTTCTCAAGTCGCCACCAACGCCCTGCAGAGGATACGCTGGATCAGGCACGGCAGCGACAAATACGAGCTCAAGAAGCTGCGGTCGACACGGACTGCATTTTAGCTTCTATTCGCATGTCTAATCCCAAGGTCTGTCTCGTAGTGGGTCAATGATAGCCTCTATTCTCAGATTATTTTAGGCAATTTCGACCATTGCCACGGTACCACAGACGTTAACCAGCAGCAATCCATTACAGCTTCCCAACTTGTTGGTCACTAAACTTAACCGACCGGCTAAATTTTCTGCGCCACAAGATGACGAAAATAAAACAGAACATGGTTATGTCAGGTGCTGCCCTCTTGTCTCCCTTACCGACCAGTCTCCTAGCAACACAACAAAACGAAAGAGAAAAAAACGTCGCCCTGTTCGGGACCGCCCTCCCCCTGCCTTTTTTCGACCAATGCAAGAATGGGGAGGTAAATCAGCGGGATATGCTATGGGCTGGTGGGGTAGTAGGTCTGTCAATCGATCTGAATCACGTCAGTATATCCGTGACAGTATGCGCAAGGGGACACTGGGCAATCTAACTACATAGGCTTTACGTTACTTCCATGTAGGTAGTTTACAGTGATCAGGGGCTCCTGATTGCTGGCCGAAGCGAAGAAAAGAGAATAAGTAATAACAAAAATGCTTGTGGTCTAATATTATCATGCGTCTGCCATGGCAACGTCTTGTACCGTACCCGCCGAAGTCCCTGCGGTCGGATTTGGTGGCGGCGCTGCCTTTTCATCCTTTTCGTTTGCTCCTGTCTTTTTGGCTGCTGCCTCGGCATGCTCCTTCATCATCTTCTGCCATGTTTCCTCTCCCCCAGGAACACTCCCGCCAAACGGAGGTCCATCAGCAAGTGCTTCTAAAGCCAGATTTAACAAATCCAGCGCGTGAGAATTTAAAGGGTCAATAGAAAGCGCCTGTGCGAAAGTCATTGGGTGTGCCAGCGACTTGTGAACCGACAGGAACTAACCTCATGATATCGCACAATAGCCTGGTCAATTTGGTCCAATAGGTGATGCACCATGCCAAGAAAAGCAAGTGCTGGTGCATGACGAGGTTCAATCTCAAGCACCTTGAGATAATGACTTTTTGCTTCTGCTAGTCGTCTGCACCAAGATAAGAACATATCAAATTGCTGAGAGAAATGGAGGTACCCACCCTATTTTGCGACAAGCAGAACCTAAGTTCACATATGTTGTTGCCCAAACATGTTTCGACCCTTGGTCAACCTTCGCTTGCCCCAAAGCGGTAGTGAACAGTTCGCATGCACGCGTATATCTGTTCACGTCAGTGTAAGTAAGGTTACCAATAAGATATCTCGTGTACTAACTCCCGGCGATGATACGCCATTACGCCCAGTTCATTTATAAGTAGTGGATCCGAGTCACACATCTGGTAGGCTGCACCCAACGCCTCGCCGGCATAGTCTAAATTGCTAAGACACAGGTGCTCCATCCCCACGTAGAGAAGGGGAAGATGTGACCTGTAGAACCGCTTAGCAGAGTCCATCAAATAATAAGAAATACTGCAAGCATACCCTTGGAAAAGGCGAGCCGAAGTCGAATAAGCTGTGATGGCATGGTCATGTTCCCCTTCGATGGCAAATGTATGGCCAAAAGCGATCCATGCTGGACCGAATCGAGGGTCCATCAAAGACGTTTTACTTCATGTTGATATCAAGCACCGATCCTAAGCGAGACCGAGACAGACATACCTAAAATATTTACGTGCCTCACCCCATTTTCGGCTGGTAAGATACCATACACCCACAGTATACCAGCTTATGGCAGCCTCGGGCTCCTTTTCCACTAATTCATGGGCCAGCATAAAGAGTTTGGAATGTAGATACGAGAGATGGTGCATGCAAGCGACGTGCAATGGCATTGTAGGTGCATGTACAGAAACGAGCTCCAAAATTCTGTAAATCTTGTCAACATTTGTATTTCGATTTGGAGAATCTAGCGAGAGACTTGCCTCGAAGTTACAGCATAACAGTCTGCCCATCGATATTGTGAATACAGTGTATCAGCAAAACCGAACAAGACATCGACGTTATCCCCGAGACCAAATTCGTCAACAAGTTGCGCACGAGCGAGTGACATTTCTTCAAGATGCTTAAACTAATCGTGAATAATGTAAGTGTAGAACAAACATGATGAAGCGAAAGTGCAAACATACTTTTCGTAGTCGAATCGTATATATCAGTCTGACAAATTCTGCATCTTCAGGAGTCTGTTCCTTGTATGCTAAACTTTGTACAAATTCCCACTCTGGAAACATCAGTTAATTCTTCTTCACCAAAAACAATGAAAGAGAAAAAAATGTGTATTTTGAACAGGCCACAATGGAACCGACCTTCTTCCGGCCGCATTAATTCGCCGCCAACTAACTGTTCGAAAGCATCATAACATTTGACATCAAGGGACAAGGCTTCCAGAAAACACTCCTTGGCTCGATCATTCCGATTTAGCTTGAGCATTAATAACCCACGAAGGTGACACATCGATGCTTCAATCTATAACCATAGAGTGTAATGTAAACGAACGTCCAAAAAACCATTGAAGCATGCTAACCTTAATGCCGCCGTCACGATTAGGAATAGTAGGTCCGCTTCGTCCTGATATTACATCACAGAACTCAATGAGTCTGTCCGTTTCAACAAACGGTAAATGTACGCTACCAGAATCCTTAAAGGGGTTCGATTCCCCGAGCATTTCTAATGCGTCGGCCCATTTTCCTTGTCGTACCTAACGAAATCAGTGAAAAAATGTATCGCATTGGGGCACGCCTGGATATGAAGCACAAAGAAAGGGCTGTGCAACCAAAACTCGAAAATCTCAATGCCGCTCGCTTGGGATATTGCATTCCTCTCGCAGAGTCAGACACAATTAAAGTTTTACATACCTGGCACTGTGCCGCAAGGTAACGACAAGCGATGCTCATATCAACCAGCCGACTCATGTTGGCCTGCCCGTCTACACCGCCGATCTCCGCAATAAGTGCGGCAAGTTGATCATGATGAATATCAGGATATTGGATAGGTACCCGCATAGGGCCCGCTGCAGCTTGAGATTGAGAGTGGGAGTGTGTATGTATCGACGCAGGCTCTTTACCCCGACCTCTCTGAGACTTTTGGCTGGGGTGTGAAAGGGCTGCGCCATTAGTAAGTGGCATGGAAGAAGTCGAGGAGAATGTCCCAAGCGGATAAACTCGAGAGTGTGACTGGGAGGGGAACGGCGTATCTGGAGGTGGGGTGAGAGGAAATGGGCGTGTAAGTAATCGTTCTGCGCGTGAATACTGGTGCGTCATAAAATGAGTTTGAGCCAGCCAGAATGCATCATTTGGATTGTCTGTAATTTCTTAGCACTCGTATAATTGGATAGGCTATTCTGCACTACGCACTTGTCCATGATAGAACTTTATCGCCCCAGAAAGCAGCTGTCTCGTAGAGATGCTGCATTAAGGCATCATGTCGCCATAACCTCATCCTGTCCACCATGGTCCAATCTTCTTTTTCCGTCTCGTCTTCATCTTCATCTCTTTCTTGATCACTTGTTACACCAGGTCCATTTCGTGATTCTGCAAGCGGATGCCTGCCTGATCGTTTCCCACTTTGGCTCTCAGCTTTCGTCCGCGGAGAGGCTTGAAAGGTGGAGTTGTTAGGGTCTAAAGCGGGTGGTATTCCTGATGTGCTCGCGTTTGGAGTTGAGTGTAGAGGCGAGCCTGATCTTGTCGATGCTAGGATGGAGTTGACAAGAGACTGAGGACCATAAGAGAAAGAAGTGCTGAAAGAAGTACGGGGACGCCCCGAGCCAGATGGTAGAGAGGGGATAGGACCATAATTCGAGTTCATTATAGTCTCTCGAGCTGACCTAGTCCTAGTCCCAGAACCATGAACGCGACGCGCCAGTCAATGTCACACACACGTGACTTCCCAACCATAGCTGACTTCTAATATTCTATCAAGATAAAAACACGTTGCGTTCAGAGTGTCCCCGGACTCCATCACGGTGGGGCCGCCTCGCCACAATGCCGCGTGCCAAAAAACTTTTCTCATCCACATTAAACAAGCAACAACAATTTGGTACTCCCATTATAAACCGCTTGTTCAAACTTCAAGGATTATAATCTAGCATCGCAAATATGCTTATAATAATCCCAGATTCATAGACCCGATTGAAGTATGTTCAAGGTCATGGTAGTATTGCAGAACACAAACCTGCCAGTGCCGGTGAGCATCATAAGCTGTCTCAGCTAATTAACACATACCCCTCCAGGGTCTAGTGAGAATAGTTGTCCTTTTTCGAGAGGAAGCTTTAACCATCTAGCCAAGAGGCATCGTGAGAAATGGCCATGGCTGACGATCAGTATGTCTCCACCCTTGTCATCTTCTTGGCGAGCTGGGTCATTCACCCAAGCTAAGTGTAACTCTTTGACAGACTTGACCACTTGGTCTGCTCGGGCTGACATTTCCGCTGCGCTCTCGCCACCTTCGCATCTGAAAGTTGACGACCATGACTTCTTCTATGATACTATAATCGCAGTATACTGACTCACCCCTCCACCCATATATCCCAACCACTTTCTCCTCGAATTACCCCCCGTTTCTTCCGCAAATCCACTATCTCGTGGAGGTAGAGTCCTTCATAGTCTCCGTAAGTCCACTCCCTGACATGCTGGTCAATTTGTAAAGTGGGCTTGACCTCCGAAGTCGCGAAGAGAAGTTCAAAAGTTCTTTGTGCGCGTATGCGCGGGGAGACTAATACAGCCGTTACCAGATGGGGGTCAATAAGCTCTAAGCCTCATTTGAGTAAAAAAAATATATGGGACTATGAAAACACACTTCCTGGGCCGGCAACTTTCTCCCCTAGACGCCATATAATGGACTCGCCGTTAGCTGTCAAAGGAATATCAGATGTGCCAGTCTGATTTCTCTATAGAGTCAGCTTGCAGATCCACAAAGTCTGACTCCTCACATGTCTCCCTTAATAACAAACAAGATGTATGTATCCATGAATTCCCGATATCACAGCGATGAACTACTCGCATACCATTGATCGTCCTGATAAGTTTCAACAAATTATGTGCAGCCAACTAGTCAATAAAACACTCTTATACTGACCATTCTGTTTCCCCGTGTCTCACTAAGAACAGCTTAGGCAAGCGTTTGGGAGCCATGAGTTTGTGACGGGTCTCGGGTGTCAAAGGTTCTGAGGTTCCTTGTGCCGCGGAAGCAATCTATTCCACCGCTACATGTCGTTCAACTCCTGTGAGCTTTTTGGAGAAGATGGACAAAGATAATCCCAAGGATTTTACTTTCGCGAAGCTCAGTGACCTGAAACTCAATGTGACTTTTAGAATGTATGAGCCTGATTCAGTGGATGATTTGATGGGCCCAGTTCATGAACATTATTGTATAGATCCCAATTAGAAGGAATCAGACCACCCAAATCCTTCAGAGAACTTTTGGAATGTCCTGAGTTGCGATTTGCAGGTGTTCAGTCACCGTGAGCACCTCATGTCCTCCCCATGATGTATCACAAATTCTGACACGAAGAAAGAAATCTTTCTGACCTATATGCAACTTGCCAGCTGATAGCGGATAATAAACCCCTCACAATCCCTTATCGAACGTCATTCAAAGCATTTAAGACCAATTATACGTTAGACGAGTTACATGCTTGGTGCTTGCTGAAACTCACCTTGTGTTCAGATGGAATGAATGGATTTCATTCCCTATTAAATACTGTGATTTGCCCCTTAATTCTCAAATAACCATTACCGTTTGGGATATCGGAGGCCCACGTCAAGCAACGCCAGTTGGAGGTTCGACATTCCAGTTGTTTGGCAAGAAATAGTATATATTCTACCTTCTTCCGTCCGCATTTACCTATGGTAAATTTTCAGCACCCTCCGCAGAGGAAAGCATAGGCTACTTCTTTGGCGCGATCAAGAAGCTGATGGTTCTGTGGATACACGAACGCCAAGTAAACTAGGTGTAAAGGATGAGATGGGAAGGCTCGAAAAGGTGTGTGTTTATTTAAGATTGAAGTTGGGAGCCAACTAACACAACTAGCCAGTTGGTGAAAAAGTATGAGCGAGGGGATATGCCAAAATCTGATTGGTTAGATAAGTTGGTTTTCAGAAGAATGGAGGAAATACATGCCGTGTGTCGTATCCTTCCTCCCGCAGAATTGGATACTTATTCTGCCTAGGCTGAAACGGACAAGTCTGAGAATCTTTTTCTCTACATCGATCTTCCTCGGTTTGATTTTCCGGTAGTTTTTACTGAGCCGGTTCGTCAATATCATGTTCCAAAGACTCTGATCGTGAATTTGACAAAACAGGAATCTCATGCGTCCTCGCTTTCAACTTCTGGGCAGGGTAGTTCTCTTCATCCCCCGAGCACACCTTCAGTTCCTTCGAGTATCACCTCTGATCCTCACTTGTGGTCAATAGTCGATCCTGATATGGCTAGAGAGAATCCCGTCGAGGACAAGCATCGCCGGCTGGTTCGGAGTCACAGAAATGGACCACTTGATCGAGAACTGAAACCAAATGCCAAGATTAGAGATGAACTTAATGTAAATCTTGTAATTTTTATGGAAAAATATTGCTCATTCTTTGCCAAAGGAGATTCTCAATTATCCGCCGAGTCAGCTCCTCACCCTAGAAGAAAAAGATCTCATCTGGAAATTCCGTTTCTACTTGACAAGAGACAAACGTGGCCTAACCAAGTTTATCAAATCTGTCACATGGCGTGATCCAAGCGAAGTGAAGCAAGCTGTTGAAGTGCTTTTGCCTATGTGGACAGATATCGACACTGATGACGCCCTTGAACTCCTTGGACCTAGTACGGTTGACTCCCGCGTGCGAGGCTTTGCTGTTAAGCAACTTATGCGAGCAGATGACGATGTTGGTCATCATTATACGTCTGTTCATCGTTGAGGTCATTTAACATCTTACACAGGAACTTCTCTTGTACCTCCTGCAGCTGGTTCAAGCTTTGAAGTTTGAGAGCGTGGCAAGTGACCAAAGATCTTCCCGCTCAGTCATCAATGCCATTTCCTACGATGACAGCGGTCTTGCAGACTTTCTCATCGAACGAAGCGTCTTGAATCCCGTCTTAGGGAACCGATTTCACTGGTATCTCATGGTCGAAGTTCAAGATAAGATGATGAGCAAGATGTATGGTCGAGTTGAATTCCGTTTCATGAGCAGGTTAGTGGAGGTGAGCACAGAGTCCTTGTGTCACACCTGAGTGTCACCAACACGGAATAGGTTGAAGAAGGTGTAGAGAGGCGAGATATTTTGAAAAGACAGGGCGAACTTCTACAAATGCTGTCAACGCGAGCCAAAGAACTCCGCACTTCTAAAGACTCAAGACCCAAGAAAATCGACAAGCTTAGGGCATTTATCGCTGATTCCAAGAATGGCCTCAATTCTATGACACCTCTTCCATTGCCGTTGAACGCGCGGGTTGAAGTAATTGGTATCAATGCCGAAAAGTCCTCCGTCTTTAAATCAAATCTTTTCCCGATGTTGTTGTGGTTTCAATGCTTGGATGGTTCAGAGTATCCTATCATTTTTAAGAACGGTGATGACATGCGGCAGGATCAGCTCGTCATCCAGCTGTTCACACTCATGGATCGGTTACTTCGGAAGGAAAACCTCGATCTCAAACTATCTCCATACGAAGTTCTGGCCACATCATTAGTTGAAGGGATGGTCCAGTACATCCCTAGCAAGACTATCGCTGCAATAGTAAGCGAGCACACCACCTTGCTCAACTACCTTCGCGCACATCACCCCGACGAGGGAAGCGTAGGGACGTACGGTGTAGAGCCTGCTGTCATCGATACCTTCGTACGAAGCTGCGGTGAGTTGATTCCTATAGAACACACTTTGCCTTGATTTGAAAGTTGAACAGCTGGATATTGCGTTGTCACATATTTACTCGGGGTTGGAGACCGGCATCTGGACAATCTATTGTTAGCACCTGACGGTAAGTCCTTGATATTATTCTTTGTAAATCACCCGGAGTTCATCAATCGATTATAGGCCACTTCTTTCATGGTAAGTCCTCTCTTCACGTCTAGCAGAAGTGTTCATAACCTGTGTATCAGTTGATTTTGGCTACATTCTGGGCCGAGACCCCAAGCCTTTCCCTCCACCAGTTAAGGTGTGCAAGGAAATGGTAGACGCAATGGGTGGAGCAGGGTCAACGCATTATACCAGATTCAAGCATTTTTGCTTTACCGCGTTCACAATCCTTCGCAAAAGCGCTAATCTTATCCTCAACTTGGTCGCACTCATGGTGGACGCCAATATCCCCGACATTAAACATCGGGATGTCCACGAACAGATACAGGAAAAGTTCAGGCTTGACCTTACTGAAGAAGAGGCCATCAAGCATTTCGAGACACTCTTAAATGAGACATCCTACTTTACGGTGGTCTTTGACCGAATACACGACTTGGCGCAATACTGGAGAAGTTGAGTATATATTTTTCGGGACATGTTGCGCTGTATTTCAGTTGTATCAATATTAGTTTCCTTGCGTACCTTCCAATAACGATCAGTCAATCCTTACCGATAAATAATTGAGTACCTTCGCTTTGAGGTTCGACGAATTCCAGTGCGCAGACTTCTCCGCACTTGCTAGGGCACACTGGCATGATCCACCGACATGTTTTACTTAGTAGAACCAGTGCAATCGACTGCGCCCTCTATTATCCGTCTTCTTTAATCGATCGATGTGTCGCCCGACTAGTGCAATGAGTACTTGGGGTACCCAAGTTGTCAACAGGTTCTATTAACACAGCACCACAATGCCCGAGACACGTCATATATAGTTCAGAAGCTAGACCTAGAAGAGCTCATAGGGTTGGAGACAGAGCCCATCCAGCGAAGGGGTGTAATCAAGAGGTCGTTTGAACATCCAGCGGCAATAATTCCAGCAACTACGGCGGTAGCACCAGCAGCAAGTTTATTTAATTCCTCCGAATCATCGCCAACATCGTCAAAACAATCGTAGCCGCCTAACATTGCGACGGTGAAATAAATTTCGGCACTACTAACATCACAGGTTGGTGGCATCATTTTCTGTTCCTAATGCAAGTCACATAGTGAAAATCACATGGACGGTATCAACGCAGTTATGTATTACGTGTGACATTGTAGTATTTACGTCTATACGTCTACTCTTCAGCGGCCCCAGCTGTGATTACATCGTCTAATGGGGAAGGTTAATCAAAGACCAGGCGCCAGTATATTTACTTACCTATTTTGAGTACGGCTCGCACGAGCTAGAAGGTCGGTATCAGAAACAACACCTGTCAAATTTGACAAACTTGCGAACATACCTGGGTAGCCAAAAGATATTGCTGTCGCTTGGAAATGAGAGGGTCGTAGACAAACTGCTTCTTCATGTCTGCACCAAAGTCAGTATTGCAAGTCCCAACCAAACAGCAAAGCATACCATTCTCGCCCCTACCGTTACAGTCAATTCCCAATTTTGTGTTGCCTTCAGTAACCTGACGACTTTTGACCTCTGCCAGCGTTTCTATCGGAGGCAAGCCACTGTTCTCTGCCAGGGCAAGTGGGATCGCGTCTAAAGCAGAAGCGAACGCACGCATCGCATATTGCTCGATGGTTGGAATCTGGGTGAAAATATGTAAATCGATGCTCAGTGTGTCTATCTAGAGCATACCTCATCTGCGACTTTTGCAACAGCTATAGAACTGCTAATCTCTGCTGCGCCACCGCCGTAAACAACCCGGTTATCCGTTACCATATTGCGGACGACACAGATAGCATCATGCAGTGCTCGCTTAGCTTCGTCGATGATCTAGAAAAGGTTTAATTAAAAAGAAACGGAACGTGTAGCATAGAACGTACCATCTTGTTACTTCCCCGAACAAAAATGGTCACGGCGCGTGTATTGGCGCATTCCTCGATTATCAACATTTTATCCCGTGTTGTACCGAAAGACACTTCGCGCACAATTCCAGCCTTGCCTAGCTTCTTAGCTGTGATGTCTTCAAAGCGAGGGACAATGCGTCCTTGTGTGGCAATCGCAATGAGCTAGGGTGAAAAGAGATAGTCAATCATGAAGCTGTGATAAATATTCCCATCACATAGACCGTACCTCAATTTCGGGGCCTCCGACCCAACGAACCGCAGGGAGCTCATTTTGCAAAAGTAGGTGGTTTGCTTCGTCGTCAAAACCCCACTGACAGATGACAAGGTTGGCTCCTGTGTCTTTGACTTGCTTAATCATATCCTCGAACTTCTTTTTTTCATACTCCCGAAGCTTTTTATATTCGTCCACGCTCGTAATGTCAAGCTTATGCTTTGTTTTGGGACGAGGAGGTTCGAATGGACAAGTCAAAATAGCAAGGCGGGCTTGCGAGATAGACCTTGGCATGCCGGGGTGTGACATGTCTTTGTCGATAAGAACACCTTTGATTAGTGTGGTGTCAGACAGGGAGCCTCCCACCTTGCCGTCTACCTTGATCAGGTCAAATGGTACGTCGCGTCGCTCGAGATCAGCAACAGATAGTACTGCATCGACAGCAATTTGTGCAAACTGGGTATGCGCTTTGGACACACTAGAGTTCATAAAAGTCCATTTTAGTGAGTAGCGGAACAATGCATGATTTGTCGTACATTTTGCTGCCCAAGCTGGTCATAGCAGTTTTGAGCAAATTTTCGGTATTCTCCTTTGAGAATGTTACTTCATCGGAAATGCGGTCTAAATGTTCGACAGCTATGGCACAGGCACGCTCGAAGCCGTCAGCGATGCGCATAGGATGGATACCCCGATCCAGTAAACTCTCGCTCTGTTCCAAAAGCGCACCGGCTAGGACTGTAACTCAGACATATCAGACATACTAATGATATGCATAGGCAAGGCCAACAGAACACTGACCCACGACGCCTGTGGTACCATCGCCAATTTCATCATCCTGACTTTTAGATAGCTGTACTAATAGTTTTGCGATTTGGTGATTAGCTTCCATTTGTCCGAGGATGGTTGCACCGTCATTCGTAACTGTTATATCACCATCAGGAGATATGAGAATCTTGTCCAGACCTTAAAATGATCATGTAAATCAACATCATATCCATCTATGGCATCTACACACCTTTTGGACCAAGCGAAGTTCGGATGATATTGGCGACCGTTCGTGCAGCAAGGATATGAGACTAAAATTTATTTTTTATTCCAACTAGGTGGTTGGGTGAACAAATATTCGGAAGACACGCACCTTGATTGCCTCTACACCATGGCTACGGGTTTTCTTTGCTTGTTCGCGAACAATGATAAAAGGACGACCATACTAGTTGGGTTATGAGACACGTTAGAAATATGTAAACAGTAACTTCGCTACCTCATCCGTTGCATAAACTGCCTCAGATTGTTGAGACATTTTTGAATTTTAAAGTTGGAAGCCAAGAATGTCCCTACTACATTACGTATGTATTAGTAAGCGCCAGTTGATGTAGTGTCCCTAGCCTAGTTCTGTTCTGCCTGCCATGCCTTCTACCAGTTATAGTCAAAAAATGAAGATTGCTGTGTTAACATCCGGTGGAGACAGCGCGGGAATGAATGCTGTGGTACGTGCTGTAGTTCGTGCAGGCATCGTAAAGTAAGTGCAACTGTAAATATGTCACGCGCTGCTATTAATCATCACCATGCAGAGGGTGCGAGACATTTGTTGTTCGTGAGGGGTATGAAGGGCTTGTGCGGGGAAATAGTGTACCTCCTATTCAATGCTTACCAAGTCAAGACGCATTCGAGGTGCCAAGTTACATTTCTAACAACGATGTAGTCAATAATCTTCGATTTGGTTTCGGCGCTCTTTTGAAAAATGGAGAAGGAGACATTGATGTGAATAATCCAGAAGAGAAAACTTTGAAGGGAAGATATATAGTTAGGGTAGGATGGGACGACGTGCGGGGTTGGATGGGCGAGGTGAGTGATAAGACTTCGTGGTTGCAGTAACTTCCGTTCACCTTGATAGGGAGGTACTGTTATTGGGACTGCTCGTTCGAAAGAGTTCCGTAGTGTCGAAGGAAGAATGGCTGCTGCGCATAATCTCATTAAAGAAGGAATCGACGCGTTAGTGGTTTGTGGTGGGGACGGATCCCTTACTGGTGCCGATGTGTTCCGCCAAGAATGGCCGACGCTAGTTTCGGCGTTGCAGACCAAAGGTGCATTTCCATGTTGTATGAGATGTTGGAAAAGTACTCAATGTGGACATACGGACCAGGTATGATCACTGTAGAAGAAGCGTCACTACATACCCATCTCAAGATTGTGGGGCTGGTTGGATCTATTGACAACGACATGGCAATGACCGACCTCACCATTGGTGCCCCCACTGCACTACACCGCATCTGCGAGGCTATTGACAATATTAATTCAACTGCAAGTTCACACTCACGTGCATTTGTTCTTGAGGTCATGGGTCGACACTGTGGATGGTTGGCATTATTGGCTGCTGTCAGGTGATAAAGTTTGCCGCGTTCTATCGTACCATGATCTGCTAACATCTTCTGGAGTGGCGGAGCTGACTACTTATTCATACCCGAACGCCCTCCTACTGACCCTTGGGAAGATGATATGTGCCGAGTCATACAACAGGTTAACATTTCTGTTAGAGTTTACCATGTCGCCTCTAATTCGTCTCTACCAGCATCGAACAGCAGGAAAACGAAAGACCATCGTCATTGTAGCCGAGGGGGCTCACGACACAGCTTTGAACCCCATTCGCCCTGAACAAGTCAGGGATGTTCTTGCAAACCGATTGGGACTTGACTCAAGAGTTACGACGCTTGGACACACCCAGCGTGGCGGAAAGCCCTGTGCTTGGGATCGAATTATGGTACGCGCAGACTTGATGTTCACGTTTATCTGTCCATCATGGTGAAGTGTCAATACATTTTAGCCAACACTACAAGGCGTAGAAGCTGTTAACGCCCTGCTTGAGGCAACACCGGAGACCCCTTCTTACATGATTGGAATGAATGAGAACAAGATCACGCGTATTCCACTCATGGACGCAGTGAAGATGGTACATCGTTTCGATTCTCTCTCTAGGCTGTTTTCTCACGTGACTTTGTAGACCCGCCAGGCTACGCAGGCAATCCATGACAAGGACTTTGAAAAAGCTATGTCGCTACGAGATCCAGAATTTGTTGAGATCTTGTCGGCCTTCAGTGCCACATCGTCTCTTGACGATACTCGTAAATTACCAGAAGAGCAGGTATATTATATTCTCCTTTTTTTCTTAACGTAGAACCTACCTTTTTATTTTTTGCAGAGACTCCGCATTGCCATCATGCAGTAAGTCTACTCATTACCATTTGATTTTGATTTTGAAGCTCTGCAACAGTATCGGTGCGCCGGCAGGAGGAATGAATGCTGCCACTCGTGCGGCCGTGAGGTTCTGCATTGGTCGCGGACATACGCCTCTAGCCATCCATAATGGTTTTAAAGGCTTGCTTGACAACAATATCTCTGAGCTTTCTTGGCTCCGCGTGGATGCGTGGATGGCTCGTGGCGGTTCAGAGTTGGGTACGAATCGTGCCTTGCCGGACATAGACCTCGGAGCTGTTGCATCCCAATTTCAAAAACATCAGTTTGACGGACTCTTTTTAATCGGCGGTTTCGAGGCGTTCAGTTCCTTGCTGATACTCGAAGAAAGCAGAAAACTATACCCGGCGTTTCATATCCCCATGGTGCATTTACCTGCTACTATATCCAACAATGTTCCCCTCACGGAGTTCAGTCTGGGAAGCGACACAAGTCTGAACGCCCTTGTTGATGCATGTGATGCTATTAGACAAAGTGCATCCGCCAGTAGGAACCGCGTGTTCGTGGTGGAGACGCAAGGTGGTAAATGTGGATATATTGCCACAATGGGTGCGCTTGCGGTAGATCAAATTCTCTGTCCCGCATAGCGTCACCTTACTGTAAATCTAGGCTGGTGCTGTTATTGTTTACACTCCAGAGGTCGGTATCGATTTGGACATTTTGCGCACCGACGTCGAATTCCTCAAGACTCGATACCTGATTGATGTCAAAGGCGAAGCGGAGGGTCGTATAGTCTTACGGTTTGTAGCCTTCTCGTGGTTTCCAACCTCTCGGTGATAATCTTTTCACAGTAACGAAGCATCGTCGAGCGTCTATACGACTCACGTTATCACCAATATTTTGAAAGAACAAGGAGCACCCCTTTTTGATTCCAGGTCCGCGGCCCTTGGCCATACACTGCAAGGCGGAGTTCCTTCCCCTACCGACCGCGCCCGTGCGGTTCGCCTGTCAATGAAATGCATGGCCTTCATCGAGGCCCAGGCTACTGCACTCTACGCACAACCTGAGAAGCGGCGGAAAGCGACTGGCGACTCAGCTGCTGTCATCACGATACAGGGTTCTTCAATTGTTTTGACGCCCGTACAAGAAATAGTGAAACACGCAGACATGAAAAATCGTCGAGGTATAAACCCTTGGTGGGAAGGTCTTAAAGAATTAGCTGAAGTCCTTGGAGGTCGTAAACAATTGGCACGAGTATAGAGATAGGCTGGTCGTTGATCACAAGGCAATAACAGTCTGCCTTGTTAATGTTATTAGAAAGAGATCTGGGGGTTAGCTGTATCATATTAAATTTCTAAACCCCCCCCCCATTCAATAGACACGAAGTAGACTACATGATAATACAGTCCCTTTTCTTCTTGCTAGTTTGTACTTCAAAATTGGCTCTCCCTGCCTCAAGATTACCAATACTGCCATAATTCTGGGCAACATCACTTTCAGCAACTCGTCGACGTTCCTGTTCTTCTCTTCTACGTTGCTCCAGATACAATGCTTGGGCTCTGGCGTCTTCTTCCTGTTGAAGTTGTTGCGCCAGAGCCTGACTGTATGGTACGGAAATAGTTAGCCTGAGTTCCTGGTGGTAACGGGGAGTGTCAACTCACTCGGCGTCAATTTCATCGGCTTCATAGTCCCTTCTGACAGCTTCTGCAGATCGGCCTGCGAAATCCCCTCCAGCAGGACTTGACTTCACAAAATCAGAATCCACAAATGTCGATGCACCCCCCTCAACATCTTCAAGGTGTTCCCAAACCTGGTGACTTAATTTAGTCTGGCAGCAAGGCAGGAGAGACGATGCACTAACCACTGATGGTTCTTGGGCAAAGATATGATCTGTTACTAATGTATACAGACCAGGTTGTTTAGAATCAGCAGACTTATGGAGCACAGATAGGTGAGAGCCACGGAATAATGCCACGAGAGCCCCTGGTTCTAAGCCTGCAGATGCAAGATGGAAGAGACTAAAGATAATTTAGTCGTGAATAGATAGAAGCCTGTACTAAAGAAACAAGGGACAAGCCATACCCATGATATGTCAGCTGACCACTGGTACGCTCCAGAAAATCGCGAATAATAATAGCTGCGGACCGATGTCATGTCATTGTTCACGTTCATCATCCAGATGGCTGTACGGCACTCACCGTCTTCCACTTTCTGACGATCCTCAGGTGTCCAGTCGCTTCCAACGTCCGTAATAAATGCTTGAAAATCCTCACTGGCGCGAACGAGTTGGCCTTTGGTAAGGTGATCCGCAGACACTATCAAGTTCACAGAGGTGTCATAATCTTCCACCCTTGAGATGGCATCGAACTCTGGGCTGTCTGGGTCGACCAACCATCCATGTACCAATTTGATGCCAGTCAAATCAAATAACTTCAGCTCGCCTCCATCTCCCGCGGGTCTAAAGGATGAAACTGCTGTAAATTGGGGATTGAGATCCATTCCCTCTGTAGAAAGCCGGAGGTCATGGAATATTCCAAGGCACAGCTGCTAAGTGAGACAAGCTCACTTCGGGTAACGGGAAGAATAGATAAGGCAGAAGATGGATCATAGGCAGTTGGAGTAGAGAGAAGATATTCCGCAACCAAATTTGATAGGTATTCATAGGAGACCGAAGTCCTGCTCGATGGTTCGATGTGTATTTGGCTGCGAAGGATAAGAATGTTGCCTGTGCAACAGTATTGGAATCCTGGTAAGACAACTGAAGAAATGGAACTGGGATGTCTCACATATAGCTATAAAAGAGCAAGGGCCTAGGAGATCGCAGTGAGTAAGGAGCGTTAGCACTTTGGACACACACCGTTGAAATTCTGAGTGATAATTTTAGTTGGTCGCTTGGGAGTGTCCGGCTCCGAACTCCACAATATTTCCTTCAAGTACCACACATCATCCAATCCTGTACTTATATCTTCCCGTGGCATTTGTGTAGAGCAGGTCGTCTATGACGTCGAGAGCCGAGAGACTGGCCGGAGCCGCCACATACCAGCGTTCTCAAAGCAAATATTATCATTGGCGTGCCCAGGGCTATTAAACTATGAGATCCATTAATCCAAGAAGAGTCCCCTCTGCCATAATTCCCCTTTACATGAGAACGCATTTCAGCCCCGACTTCTTCAACTCTACATCTTCACCTGCAACTTCTTGCGATCTTATCGGAGGACTGAACTCTCCTTGTGCCATCTCCAGGGATGCACGTCCTTGCGGTCTTGGCGATTCTGTTTTCCACCCCCCTGGTAACAGGCGAGACGATGTGGTCGAAATTAAGCGGGCGCGCGTCTTTGTCGACGGGACATCGAGGGAATCAGATGGCTTACTAGAGGAGTCATCATCATCCTCGGGAAGAGGAACAATCTGGACAGGAGCTCTGAGGGATGATATTAGCAAAAGTCAGCCTACGCATATGAAAATGACCAGCCTTTCAAATAATGGGAATTGTTCGCCAATATGCGACGGAGAGGCTATGGGCTCCCCGCGCTCAGATTGCTCTGCTAGCGGGGGAGCCAAAAATTCGACAGTGTCCAGATCATGGGCAGTATCTTCGAACTGCTCTGAGATCTTGCTTGAAGACGGGTCATCTTCGCGTGGAACAGCCCAACTCGGAGGAGTCGTTGTCTTAGTACCATAAACACTGTCACTTTGCTGGGCATTGTCAAGAAAGCTACTTGGTGATTTGCGAGGGGTCGATTCCCCGCGAGCAGACGGATGCTCCTCGTCTGTCAGCGCAATGATTGCTTCGAGTCCCGAGGCATCTGGGTTAGTGTCCGTTGGAGTCGCATCAGCCGCAATATCTGACTCGGACACGGGGGTGTCTTGAGCTGATTCTTGTGGACTTGTATCACGGTTCTAAACGGAAGATGTGAATCAACTGGAGCTGTAAACTTGAAGAAAATAATACAAACTACATTAATCGACAAATTAAGTGGGTTAAGCTCTGGTGATTGAGATGTCGAATCTTGCTTAGTGGGCGTGGATAAGGGCGTAATGTCATGGATGGGGCTAGAAGGTGGCACTGGTTCAATGCTCGCTTCCGAAAGTGCTTCTGAAGAAATATTGGGGTGAGTTTGGGTTTCAACCTCAGCATCTGTGGAAAGTGTTAAGGCTCCAGCGCCAAGAGCAAGTCCCGCTACTTCAAATTCTCCAGCTATCGGAGAGGAAGGGTCGGTGCGAGGAGATAAAGAAGGAATGGGCTCGTTGCTCGCTGCTGAGATTTCAGAGCGTGAATCAAAGGTCGGTGTGAAGACACCAAGCTCCGAGCGCGGGGTTGTGGCTACCTCGGGAACGTCGCTACGGGTGGCATCTACATCGAGCGGAATGTCCATGGTATTTACAACTGTTGGATGTGTCGTATCTCCACCAGGTGCGGCGCTCTGGAAAGCATCGGAATATCAGAGATCAAATCTAATTGTATGCAAAGTTCAGACCTCGCTGTCATCCACTGATGTTTCAGGGACATTCTGCTTCTTCGCTATCAAAACCCTGGTGATCAGAGGTCCCTTGACAATGTTCGAGACAGCAGAGGTATCGTTCTCGTCATCTTCGTCTTGACGGAGTATGTCGGGAGAATCCATCAATGTCACAGAAGCTTCTAACAAACCGACAGGTAGCTGATGGTCAGCAGAATCTTGCTTCTGTGTATCAGCAGGAGTGCCCGCATTCTCGAGACCATTGGATTGAGTTTTTAGCTCCACAATCAAATCATGGAGCGGTGCCGTTGGTGTTTCTGTTGGTGGCATGGCTGAAGGAGTGGCCATTGATAAGCCAATAGTCACGTTGGGTTCTATAACTGGGACCTGGAGCATTCATATAATCAGCACCTTGCGCCTCGCCTCTGCAGAGGATACAAACCTCAACAACATAAGCTTGTTCTTCTACTTCGATTGCATTGTCGCACTCAACAGGGACGTCGTCCATTTCCATTGTTTGAACCGGCAGACGATTCTTCACTTCATGATGTACGGTCTCACCCGAGGGCTCTAGCTCGAATTCAGAATCTTTCTTCAAGGTTGCTTCCGTTTGGGACACCGCCACTCCCGTGACTGACAATTCCTCGGACTGAAAGTTTAAACTGCGTTATCGTAATGAAGCAATCACCATTTGGGGGACTAGACAGACCTGCAACGATGAAAATCCGACTGGGTCCGAAAACATATCTTCTGCTTTATTTTCACAATCATCGACTGCTGGAATGGCTACCCCCACAGAATCTTTTGCTGCAGATACAGCTTCAGGCTCCTGCGTACCTTCTGCAATGGGGTCCTCATCTCCATAAATACCACGTGCTGAGGCCGTTAGGCCTCCCGCTTCTTTTATCTGTGTAACCTCGGTGTGAGTTGAGACTTTTGACTCATCAGCGTCGACCTCAACTGAGGTAGAATGATGCGTAAGTGACAAGTAATGTCTACCGGCATATGAAATGTTACCCGTTAGTACATCAGCAGACTCGTCCTGAGAGGCGTGAATGATAACCACATCAGGATCGAGTGATCTGACAGGTGTAAATTGGAATCCTGGCGTCCCTGAGGTCTGTTTCTCTGGCGATGTCATTGAGACATGGGTTACAGCATAAGGCACATAGTCGGGCTGGATAAGAGTGAGATATTTCAAAGGTATAAAGGTATAAAAGGGTCAGAGCAGGCATACATATGGTACCTCCAAAGACTGAACAGTTCCATCCAGTGACAGCAGATTTAAACCTTCAATAGAATCACCCGAGAACGCGCGAGCATGAACACGCTCGAGCAGGGAATGCTCATCTTCGGATGACAGGGGATCTATTGCATCAGGGTCGGCATGCAGAACCGAGGGAATACGTGGAGTGACTTCCGCTCGAGCAATCCTGGAATGTTCTGAGTCAATAGAGTGAGTACCGCTGGTTGGTTGCGTGTTCTGAAGGTGGTGTATAAGACTTCTGTCCATAAGTTGAATGAATAGAGTAGTTGATACCTGTGAATACCCAGCTGCTCCGTCCAGCACATCGCATGTGAATGATCCACCGGTAATTTCGTCAGCTGGGTCAAGAGACGATCTTTCTCTGACGTTATAGTCCTCTGGTGAAATATCAGCTTTGAATACAGATGTTGCCAAGGTTTCGTGGTCTGATTGGGGTAGTCCTTGGCCAAGCTGCTCATCTGTTTCACCAAGGTCTTGATTCGGCGATAAACTATAGGGGTAGTGTATAGATGGTTCAGGCTTTCCTCCATCGACTAACTGTGTGATTGAGGTGCCATCAAGGTCAAGGGGGCGGCGTAGCGGGGATGAAGGCACAACAGGTGTCGCTTCATCTTGTAGAGACAGCGGTGTTTCGGAACCCATATTGCGAGCGTGAGATTCATTGGTTTGAGTTACAGAAGCATTCACGAAATGTGCTCCTCGGATTTTGACGGGCTGATTCATTTTGTCGGTCAACTGAGCCAGACCATTCGAGTCTATATGACCAAAGGGACGATTCTCTTCTACTGCCTTAGAAATGAAGGAAATCAATGCAAAGTTATCGATGTCACAAGGTATGTGTTGACTCACATCCACGAGGTATTCTTGGATGACGTCTTTCGCAGGTAAGGCCTTATCCATGTCGTTCTCTGTGGACTGAGACACTCTAGGCACGAGATCCGCAAGATCATTAGACAATGTCCGTTCACCAGGAATTCCCTCCCCTAGCGTTCCCATCGTAGAAGGATCAGCTTTTGAGCAGTATTCTTCGGCGTTATCAGCACTATAGGGCATCTGGCCACCACTTTTATCGGGGGTTGGTAAGACTCTATCGTTAGCGGAGGGATCATCGATGTCTTCCTGCCCCATGACTGTCTTATCGGCTTGTTTAGCCGAATTAACGAGGTCCACATGGTCCTCAAGAAATCTTTCTTTTGACACCGCCATTACGAACGGTTGTGACTTGTCGCACAAGACAAGGTTTAATTTTCTTAATGGTTTGTAGTTGTAGACACGTACCATACTGCTGAATAGTGCTTTACTCTGACCTTCTATCGAGTGCGAATTCTTTTCGCTCTGAGTGGTCACTACACATTGAGGACGAATATTGATTTTGGCGATAAGGTTGCTAAGAATGTCAGAACCAATGTTGAGTGACTCACTTTCGGTCTCTTCGTCCTTTTCACGATACGGATACATCAGTGGTTAATGGCGTAGCCTTTACATATAAGAAACTTACCTGAGTGCCTAACGTAGTAGAAATGTTGAGGATCGAAAGACCCGAGTCAGATGGCGCTACTGACTGAGCGCTGACTGAGCTTGCTACTCCCTAAGAGCAATTTAAGGGTTCATAAATTTAAAATAGAAGGGACATACAGGAGGAGGATCATCGTGGAGAACTGGTGATTTCTTGTCGGCATTGGGAACTTCGGACGTGCTCGCAACATTGGTAGGCGCGGCTAGGCCAGTCGGATTAATATGCGGAAACGTCTCGGTTTGAAAAGAGAAGTCCGATCCTGGGTCCAGTGATTTGTCTTCAGGTTCCAATGGCTCTTGGGCCAGACCGGAAGTTGACGAAAACCCAGTGGCATGTTTAGATTCGCCTCCATGGTTTTCGTGACTTGCCTCGGCGGTTATAAGAGCGTTAACAAGATACGAATGATTATCATCGTGTGATTGAAGACTGTCGGCTGGCTCGCTTAACTGGTGGAAGTCTGAGTCTGGGACATCTGGGTCTGATCCTGAGAAAGTTGACTTAGTCCATTCTATGCGCAGGTGAGACGAACGATGGGAGTAACGAATATGTACCTTGAATCGGTACAAGTGTTCCATGGTCATCAAAAGAGGTTTTAGCAATTTGGTCAGCTATAGATGCTGTGATTGGATGATCCCCGACAGGTATCCTCTCCTGTTGAAAGGTCGATAAATGGTTATAAAAGGGTGGAGAGTATCGTTAAGTGAAGACGTACTTGATTAGATATAGAGTATCCTGGAGGCTCTAGAGCCACTAGGGTATCAGCTGGCTCCCTTAGTGCTGAATTCTGGAAAGAAATCAGGTGTATTAAGACTCGAGACGGGTGAATGAAACCATCCTTACAGCATTAGAATCAGGAAGTACGACATCGGTACCATCCTTGGTCTCTGGCTCATGGCCTTGCAAGTCTGTTAGATCTTGCGCCGATTTGGCGTCGACATCAGAGAGCTGATATAGGTTGCCACGGGAAATTTTAGTTGAAAAGGTCAGCGACAATACGAGTGAGTTCAGCAACGTACAGAGCCAGGATCGACAATCTCGCTTCCCGGATGCGGCAATTGCTCGGATACTAAGGAGAATGACCTGTTCAGCTCTTCGCCAATAGAGTGATCAAGCTGCGAGATGAGGATTATTGAAAATAAGTAACGGTAATGGTAGTTCAAACAAAGCCTAACATCATGGAATCCCTGGACGTTATCGCCGATAGATGGTGCGAGACTGTCTGACCCATAAGCCTTTTCTGGGATAGTTTCTTGGTCCGAAACTATATGGGACGGTGATTCATTTAGTTCCTTTACGAGGGTAGAAAAAAAGTCAATATGCCTTGTTCTCCTAGCGGGACGTTTCTTACCTTGATCAGATCAGAGGCTTTCTCCCCCTCCATTGCAGTGACTGTGTTATGGATTGCACGAGAGATGTCCGTGGTCTCGTCCTCCTGTTGCACCAAAGTAAGCAGCTCCTGCCATCCCTTAAGAGTTTATTGGACAATGACAGTTGTAGGACCAACCTTGAGGTCGCCATCATTTGGCTTCTCGGTCCCAGAAAGCTCAAGGAAGCTTTCTGTTTCAAGGGAGTCTTTGTGGGATTCAAGCAGCCGGTTTTCTGTATGTGTAGTCAGAACTTCTGCCTCACCGTGGATATCGGTCATTTCGCTTGTCTTAATATCATGAAGTCTTGTGTGATGATCGCCAGTTTCATGTTCTAAAACTTTTGTAGACTAGACATGACAATGAATGTCCTCAATATCATACTACGCACATGATAAAAGCGACAACTCTCACATTGGGGTAGAATGGGTTTATTCCGTCAGGGAGAAGGATAAATTTCCCTGCATCAATGCTGCGAGAATCCGTTGTATCTTCAAGTCCGTCAGGTCGCGTGTTGCAATTGCTAGCATCCATCGCATCTGCCTGTGGCTTTTGGTACAGGGGTCTTAAGTAGTCATTCTCAATTCGGTCCGTTTGTATTAATAATCTCACCTCAGTATCATTAGCCAATAAAATGACAGGAGAGACAGAAGAGACAGGGACTTGGAGAGAGTATAAACCATCATATGGGACGTTTTTCTGATGTCCTCCAAGTTTGGCCTCATTTGGGGCATCGACGGCTTCGGGCTCAACTTTTGACCGCTGTACATGCCTGTCAGTAAAAAGCCAAGGTTCCAAACATTCTGAATGTTTTATGAGTAAGTTGACTCACCCCAGTTGCATCAGGTCTGTTAAGAGGACTTGAGGTATCCTCCAAAGACTCCGGGGGTGCCTGTACTGTGCCTCCACCGAGAGGTGTATCTACGCCCAGTAGCTCCTCGAGCTCATTCTTTATACCCCGCGGTAGATCTGTGTCTGGTCTTTCCGGCTCAACGCTAGCAATGTTGAACTCTGTGTCTCCTGGTGCTTCTGAGCCCAATGCAGCTAATGACTCATTTGGCCCATCATTGGCTTGGTCAATCTCCTCTGCGCTGTATGGTACACCTGCCTTCACTAACTCTTTGAGCATATTACCGACTTGGTTAGCTGTCTCTGAGTCCTCTGGTAATGTATCCTCTGGTTCCTTCGGTTCAGAGTTTTGGTCAACCTTCTCCGCGTGTTTTGGTACTACAGCAACCAATGGCTTCTTCAGTTCGTCAGCAGCCTGGTCAACAAATGGCTCCTTCGGCTCATCATTGGTTTGAGCTACTTCCTCTTCGCCTCGAGATACATTTGCAACCGGTGGCATGGGCTCATCACGGGCTTCGTCAACCTTTGCGTCCCAAAGTATATCTACGACCAATGGCTCCTTCGGCTCGTCACTAGTTTGACTATCTCCATCTTCGCCCAGAGGTACGTGCATAACCAATAGCATGGGCTCATCATGGACTTGGTTACCGACTTGGTTAGCCTCCTCTTCGTCCTGTGGTACATTTTTAGGCAACGGCTCCTTCGGATCGTCACTGGCTTCAGGAGCCTCCTCTTCGCCTAGGGAAACATCTGCAACTAATGGTATGTGCTCATCACGGACTTGGTCGACCTCTGTGTCCCGAGGAATATCTGCAACCAATGCCACCTTCAGTTCATTACTGACTTGGTCGACCTCCTTTTCGCCCAGTGATGTATCCATAGGCAATAGCTTCTCCGGCTCATCGCTAACTTGAGCGATCCCCTCTTCGCCCAGGGATACATCTATACTCGTTGACATTGGATTATCACAGACGTGGACTTCTGTGTCCTGAGAATTATCTGCAACTAAAGATACCTTCAGGTTATCGTTAACACGGTCAACTTCCTCTTCGCCTTGTGGTGCATCTATAGCCAATGACTCCTTAGGCTGATCACGAGCTCGGTCAAGATCGTCTTTGTCCTTTAGTGCATCTGTAGCCAAAGGCTTCTTCAGCCCACCGCTAGCTTCGTTGACCTCAGCCACGCCCAGGGGTACATCAACATCCAATGGCTCCTTCGTCACAGCATGCGTCTGGTCAATATAGTCCAGGTCCCCTGGTATACCAGCACCGGATGGCTCCGTATTGATCTGACTAGCTTCTTCCACGTGTCGTGTTACATATGCGCCCAATAGCTCATCATTGACATGGTCAGTCTCATTCTGAAGCGCATTCGCCCTCCAATTCTGCTTCGGCTGATCACCGTCTACCTCAACCTTCTCAAGCTTGTTTGTGTCAGATTTCGGTAGCATCTAGATGCCTTGGGTCATTGGAAGTCATAAATGAGACAAACTATGATCACTTACCTCACCATCCATAGGACCGGTAGGAATAGCTACAGCTGGCTCCTGGTAGATGTTAACTGTGTCGTCTATTACCCTAGCTGGCGAATTGTCAAGTTTAGCTTCTGAAGGTTCCTTGGAATCTGAGGGCTTCATCATATCTTTTGTGGATAAAGATTCAGTTTGCTGTCGGACAAACTGCGAAGAGGTAACATTAGCGGATTGCGGCGGACCAGATAATCCATGCTCACTTCCTCTACAAGAGGTAGGTCCTCAGTAATGGTGTTGGGAGATTTGTCTTCTTCAATGAGGCCGCCCCCTACCTCCCGGCCATAGATGCTATTGGACTTCATGGCTGTATTGGCAGGTAAAAAGCTCACGTGCTCCGGTAGCTCGACATTATTCACAGCAGATGAGTCAGGAGGGCTGCCCTCCCCATTGGAATTCTGTGTCGTAACCATGAGCTCATAAAACTTACACCATTAGTGTGAACCACTTGCCTGATAATCTGATCGGGAGAGAGTGGAGTTGTCCACGCCAGCCAAGGACTCCTCTCCAATATCCGCTGCTACGGCTTTTTGGACGTTGAGATTCGCCGCCTTCTCTGACTCCGTTCCGTGGCTACTCACGGCTGCGTCTGCGTGAGAAGGCCTCGCGTGCTTACGCCGGGTATCAGAACGCGTCCAGGTCACCACTACAACCTGCTGAAGGACATACCTGTTTCTCTTCAATATTAATGCTCACGAGGTCAGCTGAATTAATTTCACGCGACTTGATGGTTGGCGATGACTCTGGGGCGGCATGTGTGTCCCCGTCGACAGTCGCTTTGGACGCGTCCTCATCTTCTTTCGACGCGTCATCTTCAGCGTCGCCATTAATAACAAGTGGGGGCTTATCATGTTCGGAAACCTCAGACATTGGAAGAAGTATGTCGTCACAGCACCAAAGTAAGTGACCTTATGCTTGTGCAACGTGATACAGACTGTTTGCTGGAGTCGAGAGATCTGATACTCGAAGAAGGTAGGACAGGATAGAATTTTCTCTCAACAAAAGATGCTGGAAGAAGGCAGGGATCCACTGGGATCCACCAGCAAGTCAAGAAGCGGCCTCGTGGCGTTCTTGCATTTTCAAGTAGTCACATCGCCTATTCCTAATCAAGGATGCCCGTGGGAAGCAGGGTTGAAGGAGAGAGAACGCTTGTCTAAGCAAAGAAGAAACTTGAAAAGTAAAGTCCATATAATTGTCCAAAACATGTTGGAGTAGACAACAAAATACTAGTAGTGAAACAGTTGTAAAGGTAGTAAAGTATAACGCTTGTTCCATGTCACACGTAAATATGATCAGAACAAGACGGCACCAACAAGGCCCATGACACCAGCAACCGCGAGTGCGCTGCCTCTGTGGCTGGATGCGCCATTGGACTTCGTGGAGGTGGACGACGCGGCTGTAGCAGAAGACGTAGACTTTGCACTACTGGATGAGGCGGCAGTGGTTGTTGCAGCAAGAGCACCACCCGTACTAAAACGATATCATCTCGTCGTAAGTAAAGGTCATCCGACTATGTTCGTAGGTACCTACCTGCTGCCGGAGGTGGACGCGGCCACATCTCCTGTTCCGGTCTCCGTGATTGAGGTATTGATGCAACTAGGTTAACTTTAGATGAAGAACTAGAGCACATTGA
>QMFG01010333.1:6413-24052 GCA_003314545.1 Ramaria sp. MG151 | reverse complement strand
CGTTGAGGAGGTTGCGTCTGACTTTTAGAATGGCTAGGTCGTTCTTATTCTGCGAGCTTCGTCGCGCGCCGGTAACCGAAGCCTCGTCCCGAGCAAATACGGACGGCTCATCGGTCTGTACGTTGGGTGACTTGTCCACTGATGTTTTCTGAACCTCGGCCGGACTGCTGGAACCTATGCCCTCGAAGTCGACAACAGCATTTTGTTCCTTTCCAGCTCGTTGATAACCCTCACCATTGTCCAAGGTCGGAGGCATTTCACACGTCTCCATATCGGTAGAAACGACTTTTGTAATAACCTTCGACTCCTCGTGAGGTGCCTTATGGAAAGCAGTGAACGAAGTGACACGTTTTGGAGTAGAGCTTAGGCGCATGAATACAATATCTGACAGAGATCCACTGTGAATCTGCGGTACTTTGTGTCCATTTTCTTTATCTGGTTTCCCGACCTGACACGGCAGCGATAAAGATGTCTCTGGAGCATTATTATGGCTGCTGGCAGAACCAATAGGAAATATACATTCCTCCCCCGCTTGTGCTGTGGCTTTCAAGGCGTGGGGAGCTCTTGATAGTTTCCAGACATGGGGACGAATATTCCTGAAGTGTGTTACAGGGTCCGAATGGTAGTGCTTTCTAGCTAGTCGAAAGCCGTGGCTGTTCGACGTTGCAATCAGAGAGGAAAGACAGGCCGCGGAAATTCTGGTATAGCAGATTGATGGAGAAGATATAAATTCCCTGATTGTACAGAGCGTTCGATTTGCACGAGTAGACATCCGCCAGAAAGCGTCGAAGGTTGGCAATAAACAACAGGACTTGATGAGATATGGAATGGGGGGATCCTAGATAACGAGGAATCCAGGGGTAAAATTCTCAGTGTATGCGACATGGAATACTGGACAGGTTAGAGGGAGTGACTGACAGTCTGATATTAGTAGGGAAAAACACGAATACTCTTCAAAGAAAGTGCTCACCGACTGCACTCGACAGCGTGAGGAAAAATGGCAATCTAGTTTAATCTAAAATGCCTGTGCAAACAAGTAAAAGGAACGCTTTGAAAAAAAAAAAGGATTCTCGCAGACCTCTTGGCATTTGACCTTGTAATAACGTGACTTGCAGTATTTACGTAATATATTTTCTAACACGTCACACACACCGTTTTCATCAGCTTACATTCCACCTGCCTAAATGTCTGAGAAAGTAAAAGAGTTTGTAGAAATACCCCAGCAGTTTATGCGAGATGGTAACCAAGTATGTTTGATCGCTGATCTGGTAATTTATTGCGACTGACTTCCTCCCCTCCCCCCTTACAGTTCATCACCAGATGCACCAAGCCTTCGCAAAAGGGTGAATTTTGTTTCGAAACAGACCTGTCACTGCAGCGTTGGGTGACTGATTCAATCTCAGAATTTGTCCAGATCTGCAAAGCAGTCGCAATTGGTTTCGCCGTGATGGGATTCATTGGATACTTTGTCAAACTCATACATATCCCCATGTAAGTTGTTGAATACGTTTATCTAATCAATGAAGAGAGTTCATCATGTCTGCTTTCAACCTCAGAAATAATATTTTAGTGTATGTGCTAATTCCTTGATGAGAACAGTATTAACGGAACTGGTATAGGGGAGGCGCATAACGTCTCTGCGATTATTTTTTCATTGTGCCATGGGGTACTCGTGTATAAAATACTACATTGAACTGATCCATATAATGCAGGCACCGGTGTAGTATGAAATTGCTTGGAGAGCTTGTTTTGCGCCTTAACCGGCTAATGCCGTGCTATGAGTCTTCTCCTTCAGCCACAGCTAGCCACATTTTTTTAAGACTAAAATTCCTTCATGGGATATTGAGCATCGTCGCTTCTCGCGTCGTCCCCCCCCTCTTCGCTGACTATCTTACACCTAATACCAGCACATTCTTTTGGCTTTCAATGTATATCCAACGCGTCCCTCATCCCCTGGCACACTTCAGCCGCGATCCTCTCTACTCAAAGGCTGCCTCGGACGTCCTCCAGACTGCATCGACAAACAGCACAACTTCCTCTGCCGTCTCGCAGTTCGTTTCCCACCGCACAGGCTACATCGTCCTTGCGGTCGTCCTCACAATCCTGTTGCTCTGCCTTGTGGGTTTCTTCATAGCCCGTCGCCGCATCGGCTCCCTCCTCCCGCGCACCACAAAGTACTCCAGGGGGGATAAGAGACGAGAATTTGCTCCGCACATGCAGCAGGAGGGTCGTAACCAGTTTACCGACGGGTTCAACATCATACCTTCATGGAATGCTAGAACGGGATCAGGATCCAGCCGCGCTCCCACATCCCCTTCCAGCGAAGGCCCGCCTACTCCTATCAACTGCGAAGAACGCGGCGACCTCAGCGTAAATGGGATGCTCACCGCCAAAGAAGAGCGTCCCTTCGTACCCATCCCGGTGATTCGTTTCCCTCTTTACGATCGAACTTTGTCATGACTAACCTAAACAACGCCCCAAGATCATCGTCCACAGCCCGACACAGACACATCAGACGACATTCCTAACTGGTCCTGACGTCCCCGACTCGCCCGATTTTGCTGCCCCTACAGCTCACCATGAACATTTTTTTGACGAGCATCTTCTCATGGCTGCTCACTGCTCTGTCATCCGCCCACACGGCCTTCCAGTGCGTCGACTGTCTATCTTTTACTAGGATTATTCGTCTCATTGTATTACAGCTTTCCCCTGTTCCTGAAGAGTCAACTACAATGGTCTCGTTCTCGTCCCCGTATTTTGAAGTGGACGAGGAGACACTGTATGGTATGACTCATGAGCACTACCTACCCCATTGAGCTCTTGTCCCTCTCGCCATCTTTTGCTCCTGGCAGCCACACAATTAGGGAGCCCTCTTTCTCGTTGTGTACACGATGCGGAGCTCGTCGCTGACTTATTTACTTGAGTTGGAATAAAAAGCTGTAACAAGGTAGTGGTGATGTATTCATGGCAGTTCTCATTGACGTAGGCCAGCATATCCCTAGTACATAACCGATGCGGGACATGTCCATGTATACATAGATTACATATTATCCCGCTTGGGAGATGAGGTGACAAGCATAGTAGGAGTATCTGCGTCCATCTCGGTCGACGAGCCATACAGTGTACAGGAATCAGGGGTATGAGCATAATTCATAAATATGTTAGGTGAGGTGGCATATTAGGCGTGAGCCATGACTCCCCATTTGACGATTACAACGATCAACACGACAAGAAGCACCTCGGACACCAGGGCGACTAGACACCGTCTTGCCCATCTGATTATTGATGTAATTGAATGACTGAATAAGATGGGAAACCATCCACTAACCTGAGCTCGGTTTCGCGAATAACTGAGCACCCCCACTTGATTTCCATACTGTTTTTCCCCGCCTCCCAATCTCTTGTTGTCCGCAACGGAATCCACATAATTAACGACCCTGCCATCCAAAATGCCGGAAATACTGGTTACAAGAACAACCAAAAAAGAAAAAAACAGCCTTTCAGGTACAACCCCATGGCAAAAACGCGCGTGATCAAGGGGTACTCACCAAATCCAAAAAAGAAAAGCGCCCTTGCGAGCGTTTTGGGCTCGACGACGGCGCATACTGCATGTTCTGCTGGATAGCGTACACTATTTCCGGGCAGGTCGACCTCACAAACCGACGACCGGTCATCATCGGCTGTGTTGCAGTCATGTAGTGGCAGTACAAACGTCGTGCGGCGGGGGTCCGGAGCGCGTAGAGTATCGGGGTATAGGTGACAGTGATGCTGCTGCCGCTGCTGCTTTTTTTCAGATATTTCAGCGACAACAACATGTAGCGACAGCGGGCGATCCTTTTGCGCTTGCGCTTGCGTTTGCGTTTGCATTTTGTCGAGCGCCGAAGACGCCGACGGGTGGGAGGTCGAGTCTGGGAGGGCGGGGGGGTCGACGTGTGTTGTCGTGGTGCGTGTGACATATACTTGGGTAGGTACGGGAGGCACAGCAGGTGTAAATGTGGGTTGTGCGGCGCGTTTTTGGAAGAGAGAGACCACGGTGGAGATGAGGGTCGGGGCGGGAGTGAAGCTCATGTTGACGGGGGAGGGGGGCATTTCTGAGTCTAGTATGAGAAGCAACGGAGCGAGAAAGCACTAGGAATACAGAGTAGGACTAGACGAGAGAATGCAAATAGATATAGATGATGCAGGCCCCAGGCAGCACTTGGGACTCTCCAGCTGAGTTAGATCCCGTTGCTTTTTAAACATAGCAACCTTTTGTTTCGTTGGAGCGAAAAGCAAAGCAGGTGTTGGTGTAATGGACAATAGGTGTTGGAACAAAAGAGTCTTCCAGTTTACGTTTGTAGAGCCATGTTGTTATGGAGATTCCCACGCATTTTAGGCGACACTATAGAGACATACCTGACATCCATCTTTGAGTCTTTGACTAACTCCCATATGGATATTGTTATCTCACTAAATTCAAACTGACAGAGCTGGGGACATTCAAGTTGAGGAGGGAGGCCCATGGCAACGTCGAAAAATTCATGGGACTTCTTTTCAGTAGTTCTCTTCATACGTTGTTCCAACTGTAAGATCCCGTTGTCTAGACCAATTCGGTGCTACCCAAGCTGACGACTACTCTCCGTTTTCACCCGAAAGTTTTATCTGTGACGGTGATCATCATAGTGGGTCAGCCTGACCTCTCCCGCATGCTTGTGCAGCGCAAAAAAAACCTTGTTGGAGAACCTGTGTATTGCCGTGAACAACAGCATGCCGTTTGAACCTCGCCGCTTATATCAGGGCTACGATGAAACCTGCAAAGAATCGCACTCGGGGTAACTCCAAACTTGTTCCTATGACGAGTGATGCATAATACACTGCCCTCAAAAGAAGTGACGACAATTGGTGCGGACCGCTTCGCCGAGAATTGATGATAAAGAACCTCATGGATGCGAGCTGTGCCACAGTGCCACAGCATCCCAGGAAAAGGAATGCTCCAGGATCAGTCGGGGTTCCATAAACTAAGCGGAGGAGAAGTGCTGGCTATGAAACCTGACTGAATTGATGAGTAGGTCTCGGGGTCGGTCCTCACCCGAACCATGTGTGCGTTGGAGAGCGTTGTGGTTGACGCCCCGAAGGAGTTCCGAAGGTCGGGAGATTGGACCTATCGGTGACGACCATGTGTGTCCCACGGAGAAGCGCCGTGTAGCAACGCAGGTAGACGACCCGGAAGTGTGTTCTTGCCGGGAGCCAGCGCTCATCCTACGAATGTTATGTTGTAGTCAGCTTGCCTCAAGCTCGGGGAGCGGAGATACACACTCGATATGACGATCCCGCTTATGGGACCCTGAACATGTATGGCTACACCTCGAAGCTCACCAGCATATACTTATTAAGCGAGACATGGTATGATCTGAAAAGAGCCATTTGATTTGGTTCTGAGCGAATCTAGGTTTGGGCCATTTGTCTGGCATGGGTTTTGCCGTCGCATATGAGCGACCCTAATGTCGTGCGCACCACAGACGTTGAAGACCCGCGACATCGCGGTCGCCGACCTGGTGGCTGGCTGGCCTGGCACGACGAGTGCGTGCGACGAGCTCGCTGGGGCTGACAACGAGGAGGAGCCGATGTTGTATGGAGTGATGCGCCGGTGTTCCGTAGGCGTCTGGGCCATCAGCCAAGGGCTGCAGCTGTCTGCAGAAGCGGGGATTGCCCGAAAAAGCAGAAAAACCTGTGTGAGCGGGGCATGCTGACAAAGGCTGTGGCCCAGTGGGCTGCGGAGCCAAACAGAGGCAAACCCCGAGGCCTTATCATACGTGTCCTTGTTTTCTCACCTTTTTTCCAGATCCCCTTTGCAACCACCAGCTCTTAGCCGCGAGCCCTCTGTCATAAAGGCTACCGCGTGTCCTTACTATTAGATCCCCGTCACATTCAAACTATGAGCATCAAGTCTTCTCCCCTCGACTGGCTCTCTTTCCCGCCCTCCAGCCCAGGAGACGTCCACGCTCCCCACCCAGATCTCTTCGAGCTCGAGCTCGACTCCTCCATCATCGCTCTCCCCCAGGGCGACCAAGAGCAGCTCCACCTCCTCAACATCGAACTCAGTGACCCCTACGCCTTTGTGCGCTCCGATACCCCTCGCTGCGGCCCCCCCTCAACCTTCACCGTGTCGTCCGAGTCTACCTACGACTCCTACTCGTCTCGTTCCGAGTCGCTGTACAACTTCTCCAACTCCCCCTCCGATTTCGACAACAACAACAACGGAGACTACCCCGTTGATCTCGGCATTGACTTCTCCAGATTCTCTGTCGACGTTGATGCTGCCGCGGCAGAGGCAAAGGTACAGCTAACTGCGTCCGGCAGCGTTAAAGACGAACCGGACAATTCCCTCAATCTCTTGTCAAAAATGGACAACGAGTCCTCCTGCGCTTTTAACATGCCCTTCGGTACCGCCGACTCCAATCGTCACAACTCCTACCCCAAGGGTCTGACACCCGCAGCCGCAGCCGTCACTGGCATCTCTGGTCCAGCGGCGCAGTCTGCCGCAGACTACTATGCTGCCATGTACAATCACAAAACTCTTCCTGCCGTTCAGTCTACTATCTCTCCTTCAAATCTCCTCCCGTCTCGCGTCCCCGCTGCAGTTCAGAAAATGGAACATACCTCGTCCTCTCCTACTCCTTCCGCCACCAATAGTGTGCACAGCGCCGCCAGCAACAATCCTTCTCCTGCCCAGAACGCGTCGTCCGAGCATCGCGACCCCAGGAAAAAGTACAAATGCACAGCTTGCCCCCGAGGTATATCTCTGCCTCTCTCCACCTTCCATATACACCCTCTAATGGTGCTTGCAGCTTTCGCTCGTGCATACAACCTGAAGACGCATCTGCAGACCCATGACCCCAACAGACTCAAGCCTCACATTTGTCCTCACAGGTCCTGCGCCCGCTCTTTCAGTCGCAAGCACGATCTTGGTCGTCATCTCGTCTCTATCCACCGCGATGAGCCTTCCGGATCCGGTGCGGACGACAAGCAGCAAACCATCGGTGTCACTCAAGGCACCCGTGGATGGTGCGAGGATTGCGGCACAAGCTGGGTTGGCAAGCAAACTTCTTGTGCCTGCAACGACGTCAAGTAAATGATCAGTTCCACCTGCGTCTTTGCTCCAATATGCCTTTGGGTATGCTTTCATCTAGTCGCTCACCTATCTCCATCCCTGACTGTCCTGTAGTCGCCGACAGGTTTTGCCCGTCGCCACCCTACCCACCGTGCCACACCTTCGTCCCGTTCTGATTGATAGCCACCCAATCTTGAGCCCAGTGACGAGTGTGGTCGCCCCCTCCCCCCCTCCTCCTCTTCTGCCAACCAGCTGGAATTTCCCATGTCCTCTCTGGACTTTTTTCCTATTGTTGCCCCTTATCCACCGATCGATTGTGGTTCAAACGATCAGCTTTTTGACCAATCTTTTCCTTTCTATCTTGTTGTCTTGCTGTGCACCCTGTTATATCTAATCGACTTTTTCGCTTTTTCGTGTCCCCTTATGGTCTATGCAACTTCCTTCATCTCCGAACCGCTATGATTTCATCCCTCTTGTCTTTTATGGACGACCATGAATAAACTATTTTTTTTCCCAATCATATGCAGAGTGGATTCTGCGGCGCAGTAGAGGTTTTCGAAGGAATGATAAAGCTGTCAATCTCAGCTGCGTGTTAGAAGCTTTCATGATATTGCCAATTAGACTCGGTTGATGACTGCTGCGCAGGCTCTCATTTCCAGCTCAAGAGATGGAAGCGTACCAGAAATGAGGATTAATATAACGTTAAACGCCAGACACCAATGCACTGGGAGCAAATAGCGCCCTTGGTCACGGGGTCACGCTACCAGGCTTTCGGTATAC
This sequence comes from Ramaria sp. MG151, assembly GCA_003314545.1. Taxonomy (NCBI): domain Eukaryota; kingdom Fungi; phylum Basidiomycota; class Agaricomycetes; order Gomphales; family Gomphaceae; genus Ramaria; species Ramaria sp. MG151. Next base: position 16,182 of record QMFG01010333.1, on the reverse strand, counting down.
ATGCGACGTCTGAATTTGCGCAAGGAAAAAAAAAAAGAAACGAAAGAAGACTCGATAAGAAAATTAATGAGCCATGAGAAAGGGTAGAACATATGATAATAGTGCCTTAACCTTCATCTATCTTTGCTCCCATGTATGATGAAAGCGGCATGCGAGCTTTTCTTTTTTTACGAAAAGTGCGCCGGTTGTCAAGAAAAAATCTCTCCTTCGAATACGCTGTTTTTTTTTTCACATCTAATTTCTGAACCAAAAAGGTGACCACCTGATAGTCCGTCGCAAAGTGTTCTCTGTATGGGCAAGCCATCATGTTGTTTCGCTCCAAAATGCAAACGATCAGTTCAATAGTAAACCTCCCATGTAAGCTGTTGCGTCTCACAAGACACCCGGACGTCGAATAGTATTGAAGTTTGTTATTACAGTCACAGTACACAAAACAGCGAGCCTCCCAACTTAAACACCAACTCTAGAACGACACCATCAGCAACGTCGTAAAAAACGATAGAATAGGAAGATAAGAACCTGTGGACAACTTTCTTCTGCAGGATACATTACATTGTCAGTGTGCGGAATATAAACCTTGGTATTAAATTCGTACCTGTCCTGAGAATCGAATCACTTCTCTCTTTTCCAGCACAAACAAAGTCCGTTCCAATGCATGAGACGAGTATCCTTGCTGACTGACAAACTCTTTCACGAGACTGTGGTAGCTTGTGCTCCATCCCACAGGCAATCGCCGCCGGAGATCACGCTCTATTCGCGTCATCTCCTCGTTTAGTTCACCTCGAGACAAACCATCAACAGATCCCGCCGAAACCGCGTCCATGGTGGAGTACTTGAAGAGTCGGATTGCCTCTTCAACATGGTGTGGTTGAACAGTCGTCGACAATGTCAACTTTGCTAGCGATTCCGAAATACGTATGATTGCCTCCAATTGACTGAAAGCAAAAATCAGCTAGGCCGGCGGATGTTTAGCTTTGATGCTACGCGCCGGACAGTTATGGGAATTGAGCTTCTTTCATCATTGTCTCTTTCTACTCGTTGAACCTCTTTACGCAACGAGACAAAATGACTGCTTAGCATCTTCGATGCTTCATCTGACAATCGAGGGGCGCATTTTCTATGATTGACTTCACTTAGTAAGATCGTACAGGTAAAATGGGGACTCACAGTTTACAATATGCGATGAATCGCTTCATCTTGTCAATGTCAATTTCTCCAATTGTCTCTCCGTTCTCATCGGCATTTGCATTAGGTCGATTCATGTGTATGTTCATCACGTGTTTCGCAATAGTCTGAAGAAACGACGCAATGAGACGCTAGTATCACGAACGAAAGTGTACATACACGATCACGTTGTTCGTTGTGTTCGTCTTTTACAATGAAGATCATGTCGAAACGGGACAGAATTGTTGTTTGGAAGTCGATGTTCTAGGCTCGCTTGAGTAAAAGAAAAGACAATACTTTAATAAAACCTCGTACCTCTCCGGGGCTCCTTCCTTCGTCATATCTTCCCCAAACCGGATTGGCAGCGGCCAAGACGCTTGTCCGTGAATTAAGGACGGTTGTAATACCAGCTTTGGCGATAGAAATAGTTTGTTGTTCCATGGCTTCGTGAATTGCCACCCGATCTTCATCACGCATTTTGTCAAACTCGTCGATACAAACCACACCGGTATCTGCTAATACCATTGCACCCCCTTCTAAGTAAAACTCACGCTGAAGGACCAAGTCAATAAGACATTGTGATAAGTTGTGACATAAAACTGACGGATACTGGATCACGTTGTACGGAGGCGGTGAGACCAGCTGCACTGAGTCCCTTTCCGGATGTATATACCGCAATGGGCGCAACCTGAGTACCCATGAGCCTATCATCTTTGAACCACTGGTAGGTTCGGGAAGCATACCTTTTCCACAAACTTCAACAGCTGACTCTTCGCTGTTCCAGGATCACCTAACAGCAATACATTGATATCGCCTCTCAAGCGCATACCATCAGGAAGAATCTTCTTTGAGCCTCCAAATAGTAAACAGGTGATTGCTTTTTTAATATCTGTGTTGGAAGGTAGAATGAGGATTAGACGCCTGAAGGAGCACAGTGACCTCACCAAGGTTACCAAAGATACTGGGGGCCACACTCTTTGCAAAACGCTCATAAAACCCTTCGCTTCGAGCCATTTCTCCGAATTCCTCCTCTTCTTGAGGTGAGAATTGAGCACCGAATGGTGAAGCTCCTGCAGAGTTCGAGGATGGTCCCGATGCGAGCTCTAGATGCACAACACGCAAGTATGGCTGGCGAAGCGCGGGTGCTGCTGCATTCGATTTCTGCGGATAGAAAGCGGAGCCATCATTCACCCAGGTGCCGCACACAAGGATGGCAGACTCACAGCCTTGGCAGCCTGAAAGGTACTGTAAACACCAGTGGCTACCACTCGACTTCCAGGAACAACTTGTCCTGTTAGATATCTGCGAACGAATGAAAAGCTGTAGTTGGTGACAATACAGGAAACGTACCGGTCCACAGACAACAGCATATGTCGAGGTAGTTCACCGACAGGAACCATGTCAGGTGCTTCTTGGAGTTTGAGGGTTTGATGGTCCGAGAATGTAGACATATGGTGCACAATCATGTAGGGATTGGGGGGGCAATCGTTCTTCTCTTTGTCAGGAGGTTTCCTGAAATAACATGTCAGGGACTGGGATAGTCAGTGTTTAAGATCCTGAAATGACCCACGAATCACAAAACCGAGGCAATCCACGGTCTGATCCGCTCCCCATGCCGCCCAGCCCCGAGGGAGGGTAAAGAATTTTCGTTGAACGGCACGAGCGACATTGAAGGTGCAGCTTGGTCGCCCGCGACGATAGCACGGACGAAGAGATCACAATCCCCGGAACACGCACCAGTTTAGTGAGAGTATCAGCCTGATGGGATTGATTAGGCATCGACTTCGCGAGTTGTACTGAGGGTCGACGTACCGTCAAGCCTCGGAACTGAAGCATGTTCAATCCTGTCTTTACGGTGATCTGAACATTCACGACTGCTTTCTCCGCCGCTTCAGTCTTTTCAGAACTAGCTCCAGCGAGTGGAAACAGAATAGACCGAGCTGCCTTTGTCGCGGCTGTTTCGAACTATACAACATTGCCATCAGGGGAACACGAGCAAGTCATTTTAAGTTGCAATCTAACCGTGGGCAAGAGAATTCCAGGTCTGTCTTGAATGGCATGTGCTACGTCTTCATTATATAACGCGACGTGACGAAGATCGACTTCGAGGTGGAACTGCTTTAACAACAGATTTGCGCGTAGCTTATCTCTATAGAATGGTGAGAAACTACATAACAAACTAACTGAGGCACTAACCGGTAGATAAACTCTCCTCCAACGCGAAACTGAAGCAGAAACTCATTGAGTAGTCTTAACGTCTCGGAAGGAGCATCTGGATTGGGGGCAGGTTGGTCGTGGACCGAAACAGAGTATACTCGGTCTATGTCAAAGCCAGACATAGCTCGAGATATGCGAACGGGGTTTCAAGATAGGAGTGGGTGGAAATTAGAAACGCGTGGACTCCTGTAGACGCGTACGACCTAGGGTGACCATAACTGTCCAGAAGCTCTTCAACGTCACCCTTTCTTCGCAGCATGGCCGAACCACTAGTTCTACCTTCGTCGGCCACTTCGACATTATCTCTTTCTTTGTGAGCTTAGGATTGTTATATTCCCAACAACATACTCTGATCATTTAAACAGACACACTCTGCCTATTCTCAACATCTCGGAGCATCTTACTCGTCAAAAGCTTCAAAAAGGCACCAACACTCCGTTTGGTGAGATGCTATCTCAGTGTCTCGTAAGGCGATAACATTAATGGCCAGAAAGTTTTGGGTGCTCTGTTAGGCACTCAAAACGGTCGTGAAGTAGAAATCGTCAATACGTTCGAACTTGCTGCGGATGAGAAGACAGATGGGATTGAGGGTGGAAATATTGTTGTAAATCGAAACTTTCTGACATCTCGGACGCATCAGTGTAATTCGACCCCAGTTCCTTTTCACCATGGTGTTGATTTGGATTTCAGATAAGCAAGTTTTCCCTTCACTGGAGCTTATTGGGTGGTATACCGTGGCTCCTGAACCTACCTCGTTACATATAAATTTGCATGCACAGGTTAGATGGATACCGGCTGCTATCTCAGCTTCTTGACCTGCGCTTTGTAGTTCACAGAGTACGCAGCGACTCCTCTGCTCTTGCTGCTACAACCAGGGCCCCAAGATCCTAAAGAAACGCAGGGCTTACCTTTCAAAGCCTACGAACCCACTCTTGAGATACGGGACCGCAAGTCCCGTGCCGTTTTCGTCGAGGCTTCGTACGCAGTCAAGACCGGCGAAGCGGAACGAATAGCTGTCGACTGGGCTGCACGAGGTGGTGAGGGAGGCAGTAGCCGTTGGTAACTTTTATGCGGTTATATTAGATATTTCCTGATGAACAAATCTGTACCAGTATTATCACATTTACAGACTCAGCGAGCTGCCGTAAAGATGCTCCACGACCGAATAGTGGTACTCGTGTCCTACGTCGCATCTGTGATTGCAGGTACGTCATCTGTTCTCTCACCCCGTGACACTGCCTTTACATGTCACCGTCAAGGCAAAACGCCAAAGGATCATGCAGCCCTTCGGTCACTTTCTGCCCTCCTTGCTTCCCTTCCGGCATCCGAACAACCTGAATTTCGAGAAGAGTTTGACACGGTATTCTCTCTCCACTTTCCAACAAGCTACTACTATAAACGTTGATCCAACCCTTACCACAGGAGTATGCTGATGTCCAGTTGACTGCGTACCTTGCAGCACTCACAAAATCGACTAACGCTCTGAATGATGTACGTATGTTGGAAGTCTATGCTATCGCTTGCTTATGACACCCATGTATCAGCTTGTGGACAAGCACGTCCTTGTAACAACACCCTCGCGAGACCAGGGCAGCTTGTTGACAGGGAACAGGCGAAAGGGGGGGAATAGAGCCGCTGTAACCTATAGCGACTGGGAGAGAACTCGCTAATGATATGCTGTCATTGTCTTTGCACTTGGAATACGTTTTCTCGTTTGCATGTTCATGGCAATCCCCGAAACTCACCGCAGCTGGAAGATCCCGGTGCCAGGTATTAGGGGGGCAGAATTTGGAATCGTCTTGATGAGGCCAAATTCTCATAGAATTTCTCATAGAAAGGTTGTAGTGGCGTCATCATGATTATCATGAATTCCGCATTGGTCCATGCCATTCACGTCCCTGTCACCTAAGTTTAGTCTATTCCTATAGCCATAACTGTCTACCACCATGTCCTCTGGACCGGAAAAGCTCTCCCTGTCTACCATCATCGACCTCTTCTCAGTAGATGGAGTATACACGCTATCGTACTCGTTTTTGTTCGGGGCATCGCTATGGGTCAACTTCATTGCAGGTGTAATTGCCTATCGTGCTCTACGTACGTCCTATCGCGCACCACTTAATGCATCGTAGACTCAATGGCATCGGCTACCAGCTCGCCCACAATTCGGTGCATTACAACACCGGATCTTCCCCGTGTTCTTCCGGTCCTCTGAGATCGTCTCATCTCTTCTCCTCGCCCTCTGGACATTTTCTCACCCCGATGTAGTGACGAACTGGTACGATCCCACTGTAGCTGATGTCGCCCAAGCCTGGGCACTTGCGAGCGTGCTCCTAGCGCAGGGCGCGAACGACTTGGTCGTTGGTCCCTTGACGAGCAAGACCATGTTCGAACGGCAGAAGCTCGAAAAGGCCGAGGGGAAAAACTACAACGACGAAGGGGTGCGCAACATTAATCTCTTCTGGCCTTCTTCCTGCTAACTCTTTGTTTTCTATAGGTCTCCCAGGAGATGAAGGCGCTGAATAAGCGTTTTGGATCCTTGCATGGCATTAGCTCGTTGCTGAGCCTCGGTGCTTTCGTGGCACTAGGTTTCCATGGCTTATGGATTGGAAATGTTGGCCTCAAGAGTTACTAATTATCACAAATTATCACAACTTCTATGTTCTCCACAAATTGTCCTCTCCACCTGCTGCCTTTGAAGTTGTACAAGTAAATAAGCAAATTGCTAGATTAGCAATAAAGTTCTAGGAGTGTCGATACTTTTCTGAAAGTGATGCTGATTTGGCGGAAGGAGTAATACAGAGTTTGTCGATACATGCCAAGTTGCTTGGCAGCTCTAAATAAATAAATGTAAAGTCAAGGGGATTACTGGCTACCGCTGGGTGGCTTCCAGCTGCCATGGAAGGTGTGTTTTACCTGTCATAAGTAGACATAATAAGTAAATCCTGCTTCCCGCGACTGTGTTGTCACAAAACTTACCATAGCCTGCTCGTCCGTCTTCGATTTTGCACCGAAATTTCCCACATCGGGTGAAAACCCTGATCATACTAATGTTATTCTGCCAGTTAATAATATAAAATGCACCGACCAGTCACAGGTAGGATGGTGACACTCCCTGCTTGAAGTGGTTTTTCTAGGCCTCGTAGATCTACCCATCTAAGATCTGTTTCAATTCGCAGGAACCTGGATGGCAATATAATAAGCCCATGTGCAGCCACGGATCTCCAAACCAACCGAAGAGTTGCGTCCGTGAAAACCGCTGGACCTGAGGAAGAAAGTATTAGAACGACACTTTGAGACACAAAGCCTGTGGGACACACCAGTCCACTCTAATATGGATGTGGTTTTGTTAATATTCCCCTTTGAGTCAATCTTAATGCCATCACTTAGGCTCTGTTTGACTTCTACAGTTTTTGCGTATATTCTTCGAATAGTATCCAGGAACACTGGGTGCCCTGCAAAACACGATTAATTGAGAATTTTCATGAAATTAGGTGGGAAACGTACCAGGGCTGGATAACATCGTCCATTGGACAATCTGTAACGGTCGCGACCACCACTACACAAGACTTTTTAAAAAAAAAAAAAAAGGGCTCCACGACAATTATGCACGCACATCATGCCAGTCAGCTCTGTCGCCGCTGTAGACCTCTTAGTCTCAGGCCTAGAAACAGAAGGACAACCAGGCTCACACGTCAGCTTCTACACCCACGATTGTACCGGGTGGTGATCCATTTGTACCAAGCTGCTGCCTGATATCTGCACCAGAGCCCCATTGAGCGATCGGTTTCAGACATTCCGTATCTCTGTCAGCGTGTCAGTGTCTTGGAGATGGTATTACACGAAACACCTGCACATATCAGAATAAATTCCCCCTTCTACCAATAACAAGAGATATCGCAGAAAATCAGCCTTCTGAACGACACGCTTGGATCATCATCCTTGAACGCCAAATCATGAATACTTACCATAACGGCATGCGGGAGATTATTCCACGTCCATTCGATCGCACTGTCTTTGAAGTATTGTTGTACCCATTCCTCAGCTTCGTCGTCGTGTAAAAAGCGGTACTCGTGGTCAGGATTGAAGTGGCGCCAGCTTTGAACCTCCCAATTCACTGGCAGGACATCATTTGTTTGCCAGATGACTTTAGGGAGTTCAGGAAGTGGCTCTGAGGATTGCGAATCAAGGAAGCGATGCAATTGTTTTGACAACCGAGCCTTTAATGGTGAGGGGAATGCAGTATCTATAAAAGCTTGTAGGGAAGTTTTGTAGTCGGATAATGACAGAGAACCCAAATGATAAGACTCTTCTGCCTCGAGACCGAGGGGTGACAGCGCGACAGTTGGACGAGGATCAGGGTGGTCAGGCAGCAGTGGCACTTGTAGGCTGTCCTGTCGAACAAGACGGAAGTTGCCAAAGAACAAGTAAATGAGGCCAGCAAATAACAAGAGAGCAACGATGAACCTGCGCCGTCGTACCGAAGAAGTCGGTAGTAGCTGCAAAGGCTTTGAAGAGGAAGAGGAGTAGATGGGTAGGACGTCCTGAGTGGCGACAGAATCCATGCGTTGGAAGGGGATCATGTTGAGATGTGCAACCCCAGCCATTTATAGGATGAAAATATTAGGGTGGCGACTATTTTTGTTGTTGATCAATTCCAAGCTATAGTGCTCGGATCAGATGAAAGTATTTTTGTATAGCTCCACGTTTATAGGCAGAAGATATAAGATATGGATTCCGCGCTGCGGGCCTTCGCTGCTGCTGCGCGAGGTAGATGTCGCGAACGGCGCTTAAGACCTGAGCTTACGGATGCCACCAATGGCATGAGGGAGCACCATTGTGACTCGCTCATTCTTATAAATTTACAAAACAGTATGGTAAATATCTGGTAGACCTCAGATATTACAAGGTTTACAAATTTTGATAACAAGTGCTCTGTAAAGGCTCTTCGACATTTCCAAACAGGACGGAACTCACGTCGCGTTGTACGTCACGTCAAATTGGACAAGCCTGGTGATCACGCCGCAGATGTACGCAAGAATTAGTTCAGCGCTGTCGCCCAGTCACCATCGAATACCGAGCCTCAAAAAAATACAGCCTCGCCACTGCTCATGCGTTTGGCATCCAACCTTCTTTCAAACTTCGTTCTAACCTTCTCACTTCCTCCGCGCTTGTCGCGTTTACAATTGCCGCCTTGACCCGCTCCTTTTCCTCGGCTGTCATCAGCCGACCTGCTCTACCTGGTGCAGCTGGTTTGGGCTCGTCCGTCGAAACAGCTACTTTCGTGGAAACACTCGTCACGGTGCTCAAAATGGTAGTTGCTAAAGAGGTCGGTAGATCATCTGGAGTAAGGAACAATGGTTTTGCGGCTGTTCGTTCCTGAGAGTACAGATGGGGTGTCATCTCCGAGATCGAAGGGTCCCAACCAACAACTTACCTTGTCCCGAATTCTCTGGAAATCAAGTACTCTCAACGATTTTAGTCTCCATACCAACCATTCACGATACCACTTTCGCTCCCTCACGGGATTTCCCAGCAGGCTCAAGAACTTCAATGCTCGCAACTCCCTCAACGGTTCCAAGTCGCCAAGCTCCATGACATTGTTGTTTGTGAGCACTATCGTGGTAAGATTTGGTGCCGAAAGATGTAGAGATGGTGATATTGTGGCAATTCGATTGTTTGCGAGCAGCAATGTACGCAAACGTTTTAATAGAGGCAGGTTGGTGAGAGCAGCCACAGAGTTGTCTGTTAGGTCGATAGAGTCATGTTGATCCTAACATAGTACACGGCTCATGAGTTTCCATGCAATAATGCCTGGGAGAACGCGAGGACAGACCCTGGTAACACCCAAGTTTTCAATGGTAGGAATTTTGTAACCTATGAGTACATTGTGAGGTCAGAGTAAAGTATAGCAACACGGGCTCACCTCGTAAGTCAAGTTGACGCTCCTTGAGAGGGTTAATGAACGAGGGGGATTGCCCTATCAACTCCGGAGTGAGCTTCATTGCAAAAGTTTCGACAAGCGCGTCTGGGGACCGTTGTGGGCGGTCATGAAGGCTTACATAACAACTACTAGAAAGTAAGGTAGAAGTCACCAGGAACGGGCACCCTTTACGTAATATAGGCGCCTACGTCACGTGAGCACAAAATCTTCTCACAAAAAAAATGAAAAGTGCTAGAATTTGCCTGGAAATTAGTTTTGAAAAAAAAAAAATATAATTCTGCAATAAAACTAGGACTGAGCCTCCATGTCTCCACTGCTACCACCCCCCCACCTGTCAGAATCCAAATAATAGCAACAAATGTTGTGGATGAATGTTATGTTAGTTCGAGTATTCGGAAATATCTCTAATAGTAACCGAATGAATTTGGAAAGCAAATGGAAATCCTA
>QMFG01010324.1:5620-23159 GCA_003314545.1 Ramaria sp. MG151 | reverse complement strand
TGATTGTTTCACCAGGATTGTTTCAATAGATGACGTATTTGAGGCGAAGTGATAGGCAAAGAGTTGTAGGATGAAAGTGACAGAAGTGTGGGGATGATGCTTCGGGCTTCGGACGAAATGCTTCGGAAGTATCGCTTCGGAACGAAGATAGTGTGGAATGAATGTCCAGACTGTGATCGTGACAGTAAGGTTAGTAGTACTGTTCAGAAATGTTTCTAATAGTAATAGAATGATATTCAAAAGTGAATAGAAATCCTACAGCAAAAGCGAGTGGCTTTCGGAATGTTTGCGAAAATGTGCATGGTTCTGAAGAGATAGATATTCTGAATAGATTCTATCTCATTGATTGAATGAACTTTGTAGTCCATGTCGATCACAGCCAATTGTCTCACAATCTTTCACAGTGTGTCTATACTAATGTAAGTAAAGTTGAAGTACTCACTCAAATGTGAAGTTGCTGTTCAAGGTGGTTCATGATGAGTTGACAAGTTGGAGTAGAACAATCAAATAGATGTACAATAATTGAACTAAGGAATATACATGCAAATGTGCTAGCTATATACGGAACAGTTCAGAAGGGAGAGCAAATGGGAAAGAGTCCTTGAGGGTTGGAAAGTAGCTAAGGTACATGTATACTGATTAAAGACCATAGTAAACAAAGAACAAGGGAGGTAGGAAAAATGGTGAATGAAGAAAAAGATTAATGGACTAACAACTGCTCTTGAAACATGTCTCCAAATCACATGGCTCTTCGGATATGAATGGCCATGTACATGTCCTTTGGTGGGTAATCCTAAGGGTCTGGAACATTCAAATCATGAAGCTAAATGATATAGGATGTCATCGCAAGCTTTCACAGAAATAGAAACAACTTGATCAAATTAGTTCATTGAAAAAGATAGGGATAGTGATGGGGATAGTTAGGTTGCTTCTTTTCCAAGAAAGTTCCTGATCAAACCTAATTGTTGATTGTTTCACTATTTCTAATTGAGTGATTATAGAAGCATGATGGATGATGATAGAAGCTTGAATATAAAACTTCTTGATATGGCAAACAAAGGATTCAGACCCATTTGGAGGATTTGGTTCAGAAAGAGGTATCTAGGAGTGTAATGCCCAGATTGTAATTGTGACAGCCATGATGGCAAAAGGGGGCAAGGGCAAGGGGAAGCAGAAGAAAAATTTTACCCAGCAGAATAGCAGTTCAAGTAACCCAGATGTCGAATGTTGGGACTGTGATCAAAACCAAATGTACAAAGAATCAAAAGAAGAAGGGAAACCATAAATCAGGCAAAGATGAAGCATGGTCCAGCAATCATAGGACTATGCTCTCACCTCAAATTCTGAGGGATTCAATTCTTCAACTGGAATCACAATTTATTATTCAGGAGCTTTGAGCCACATGTCTCTGAATAGAGATAAATTCTCAGAATTCAAGACAATTGAGCTGAGACCAGTCAAGGCAGCCAATAGGACAATTTTCATGGCAACAGGAATTGGATGCATGAAAATTAATATTCCAAATGGAAATAGTAGCAAAGGTCAACCTAAAGGATGTGCTCCATTGCCCTAACTTGGGATACACTCTCGTTTCACTGGAGAGATGTGATGTGGCTGGATTCACAGTAATCCTGAAAGACTGCTTATATTGCATCAAAGATGTGAAGGGCCATGTAATTGGCTAAATACCTCAATCTGATGGGTTATACAAGGTTGGAAGCAATGATCTAGCCAATATCAGCACATATAGTGGCATTTGAGTCTATTCTATTGACAAATTATGCTGGAAGGTGGGTCATATATCACCCAAGGTTATCAAGCAATTAATTGAGCAGAAAATTGTTACTGGACTCGAAATGGATATGAAATCCAAACCCATGTTCTGCACAATGTGCTAAGGCCAAACCAACCAGAAGATCTGTATGCAGAGAGAGATTGGAGAACCTGGCACAGAGTCTTGATGACAAAGTGCACACAGATGTTTGGGAACTGGCTAACCCATCAAGTTACAATGGGAAGCAATACTATGTCAGCTTCATGGATGATTACACTAGATGGACTACTATCTATTGTATTGCTTGAAAACCCAAGGTATTCAAAAAGTATAAGGAATACAAAGTATGGATGAAGACTCAGCATGGAAAGCAGATTCAAATCTTGCAATCAGACAGAGGCAGTGAATATCTATTGGATGAATTCACTAAACACCTCAAATCCCATGGTACTATGCAAAGTCTAACAGTCCACAACACCCCTGAAGAGAATGGTGTGGCAGAGAGGTTGAATCACCCCTTACTGGAGCATTTACATGCTATGCTATCTAAATTTTATTTCAGCCTAACTTTTATATGGTGGCAGCTATTTTCCCATGATCCTCAAAGCCTCAGCCCTTAAGGGGGAGGTACTGTCACAGTCACATATCCAGCCGATCTCTGGAATCCTCTTGTACCCTGGAATCTTCTGGAAGCCTTTTTATTACTATTCTTGTTCCCTGACACTGTTCTATTATTACCCCTGTCTCCATGTTACAGAAATATTTCTTGATAGCTACAAAATGTGTTTCACTTATATTTGTTATCTCTGAGCCCAATCTCCAAGACTCTTAGTACATAAACCCAAAACTCTCTTGTATGTTCCTCAGTTCTGATATCTGTCACGATCACAATATGGACACCTTGTCTATATCATTGTCCTTCTGAACCAATCTTTCCAAATGGATCTTCCGAATCCCAAATCACCCTTGCCTCAATACCTCGCACACATTTGATCCAGTCACCCAATCCAGTTCAGGAATCACTCCATGAAGTGTTTAGTGAAACAATCAATAACCAGGTCCGATTATAATCTTTTCTGGAAGAGAAGCACCCTGACTATCCCCATCACTATCCCCATCTTTTCCAATGAACTCATTGATTGAGTCATTTCTATTGTGTGGAAGCTTGCGATGACATTCCATATCATCATACTCTATGATATGAATGTTCTAGACCCTCAGGGTCACCCTCCGAAGGATTTAGGGACGGTTAGTTCTACCCAAAGAGCCATGCAATTCGGAAACATGTTTCAAGAGTTATTGTCGGTCCGTTAATCTTTTTCTTCATTCACAATTTTCCTACCACCCTTGTTCTTTGTTTCCTATGGCCATTAATTAGTATACATGTACCTTAACTACTTTCCGACCCTCACGGACTCTTTCCCATTCACTCTTCCTTCCAAATGGTTCAGTATATAGCTAGCACATTCGCATGTATATTCCCTAGTTCAATTATTGTATGTCAACTTGATTGTTCTACCCAAACTTGCCAACTCGTCGTAAAATCACCTTGAACAACAACCTCACATTTGAGTAAGCACTCCAATTCTACTTTTATTAGTTTAACCCACTTCAAAGAATGTGATATCATTGGCTGTGATCGACATGGACTGCAAAGTTCATTCGATCTACGAGATAGAATCCTTTCGGAACCTCTATCTCTTCGGAACTATGCATTTTGTTCGCAAACATTCCGAAAACCATTCGCTTTTACTGTAGGATTCCTATTCACTTTCGAAAACCATTCTATTATCATTAGGAACATTTCCGAACACATTTACTAACACAACATTCATCCACATCTTTTACCACTGATATTTGAATTCTAACAATATCAACTTAATACACCCCATCCTCTCTCCCTCTCTCTCTCTATGCTATGACCTGTGACCTGTGACAAGCCCCGGCTCATCCAGACCCTCTGGTCACTTAGATGCCTGAAACACAGGGACAGAATGCTGAGTTGTGTCAGAGTTCAATCATCAATGATGAGAGTTGTAGATGGATGTAGGGTTAGTGATACCAATCAGAAATATTTCTAATAGCAATGGAATGGTATTTGAAAGTAAATAGAAGTCCTACAGTAAAAGCAAATAGCTTTTAGAATGTTTGCAAACAAATGCATAGTTCCAAAGAGATAGATGTTCCAAAAGGATTCTATCTCATTGTCAGAGCCCGTTCCTGACCGATTCCCAAGACCTCAGACCTCCGGGCCCAAATCCCCGAGCATCGTGTTTTACCTATTCATACTTCACGTTTGATCTTTCCCCTTCGTAGCTTATGACCCTGACCTCGGTCATGCGGTCCCCGATCCCCGAGCCTTCCCATATATAAGCTACTCATTCATGTACATGAAAGTCAGTTCTGATATCGACTAAGATACTCAAATATATTCTACCTTTAATCCTTATGCTCCTTTGTTCCCCTCGCTAAGGTCATGCCCAAACTTTGGGTGACCTCGGGCCTCGTCTGAAATATGGGACAGGACTCTGAGCTGGCGTAGCACATAAGCTGAAGCCAAGTCCCATTCGACCTGTTTGCCAAGCCTCGGCCCTCCTTGGCAACCCGGCCCTGAACCTTGGCCGACTCTATCTTGAGTCCCAACCCTATCTCTGCTTCCATCCTGACTCAGTTCTTAACACTCATGGATCGAATGAACTTCACAGTCCATGTTGACCACAGACAATATTCTTGCATTCTTTCAAAGTGTGTTTAAACTAATATAAACAAAGTGAGAGTACTCACTCAAAGGTGTGGTTGTTGAGATGTTGTTGTTCAAGGTAGCTCACAACAAGTCAGCAAGTTTGAGTAGAACAATCAAGCAGATGTACAATTGAACTAGAGAATATACATGCAAATGCACTACCTATATACCAACCAGTTCAGAAGGCAGAGTGAATGGGAAAGAGTCCGTGAGGGTCAGAAAATAGCTAAGGTACATGTATACTAACTAAAGGCCATTGAAATTACAGAACAAGGGAACTAGGAAGATTACTAGTCAATCAGTTTTGTGATTTTCTCTAAAGTCTTTGCAACAAGTCTTAGCAGGTAATATACTAAAGATATTCTAGCAGCTAAATTTGTATTTTATCTCTCTAGTAACGACTAATAGCAATTTGAAGAAAGTAAGGAGTGCCGGCTCCTGGTGACCGCTTGAGTTTGTATCTCCTGACGGCCGACGGACTTTCAAAACGTGAGTGGCGTTTCCAAAATGTGCGGCCTTTCGACACCGATAAAGCCGAGGTGATCCGCCTTAAGGAACTCTCCCCAATAGACATTACTGTAACAGTTGAACGGTCTTCTGAACAAACGCGCCAATAATCCAAGGCGAGGCGCCTAATTATTCACTCCCCTTTTTCCGGCCACGCCACGACCGGTGTTTCCTCCATAGGGGCCACTTTGTGGGTCGTGTGAGCACCGTTTTTAGTTCCTGTCCAAAGGGTTTCGAGATATCAAGCAAAAAGTGGCTGTCCACTTTTGCTTGATATCTCGAAATTCTTTGGAGCTATCTTGAGATCGCATTTCAAGATCTGAGCCACATGGCATCGAGCGGAACTATCCTTGAACACGGAAGAATTTCCAAAGTCAAAGGACAGAAAAATATTTTGCACATAGGGGCCTTGTAGGGACAGCCCGTAGTTGCCTGTACAGGTTGTTGCCAACATCAATGAAGCGCAGGGACTGACGCACTCCAGTTACATAAGCAGAATCTGTCTTCTTATACTGCTCTTTTCCCCTTTTCTACGTTCTATAACTTTTTCTCCTCTGTCGTCTTCCTTCTGATTCTCCAGATTCTGCTTCCTTCGTGAGGACCACGTCCCACTTCCCCTAAGCTTCATAGCGCCATATACCTGGGGCAACCCTTCAGCAATACCCAACCGATGGCATCGCCGCCCAAACCTCATACCGAACAGGTCTCCACGCCCGTAGACATGGACGGCAGTAATGGAGATCTTACCCCGACAGCTGATGTCGTTACTTACAAACCGCGTGGTTTTGGCATCTTCCAATCACAGAAAGATGAGGAGCAATCTGGCGCTGGCTTGGCCGGAAGTTGGTGGGGGGCTTCTGAACGGCCGGGTAGCAGACCATGGCACAACTCCCCAAAGTGAGCTACACAATTGTGAGGCATACAAGCACACATTGGTTGCTCACGCTCGTTGCTGCAGACGTCGCAAAACCATCCCTCCTGATCAAGAGTTGGCATACGAACGCACCAAGGGAGCTATGAAAAAGGTTGCGGCGGCCTTTTCTAATAATGCAACCGACATTGGGATCGAGGCCCTTCGTTTAGCCACGGATACTCTAGAGCTCGCTCCTGTTGTGGGCCTTGCCGAGGCTGCACACATACTGCTTAATATCTGGGAAGGCGTCCAGCATGTCCAGGTATGCTCAAATTTATCGGTCTATCTTCCATCTTGGCTGATCCTCCGTGGAGACAAACAGGCTGTCATGTCTGCGTCTGACGGAGCGCTGTGCAACTATATTGTACAGCGTGCGTTCGGAAATCAATGCAGCTGGCAAGGATGTCACTCAGATCCTCCGTGAACCTATGGAGAGACTCATAGGGTGAATGCATTGGTTGACTGCTAACATCCGTTTACTCACGACCCCACAGATCTTTTCGTTGGGTAGAGCATTTTGTCGAGAAGCAAGTATCTCGGCCTTTCCTTAAGCGGTACCTCAAGCGGGATGAGGACGCATGGAAGATAGCTGCCTGTGACGCCAGCCTTACCGACAGCGTTGGGCTATTCAGCGTGGCCATCCAACTCCGCACACTCAAGGAGGTTTGTGGACAAGCAACCTACTTTCATCATCCTGATGTCCCTGCACAACCCGAACCGTCCGAAATTGTGTCAGCCATAGCTTCGATTCGAGCTGCACAGGCTGCGCATGACAGTGCACTTGACGTAGCAGATTTGTACGCAGCTATGCGTAGTGCCCTTCGAATGGGCAGCGATGTTGCTATGCTGGATGTCTTTCAGGTGAGTGCTTAAGTTCGGGAGCCGCTTTCGTGTTGATTTAGCCTGTACCTGCAGATCAATCGAAGCGAGATACAGGAGGCGATCAAGACGCTTCAGCGTGCACTTGAAGACCCTCGGCTTTCCATTGGACATGTTCCCCAACAAAACCTTCTTCTGGATAGCGAAACTCAAGGACGGCCCATTCATGTGGAACCTCCCACACCTTTATCATCGTGCGAAGATGCATTATCCCCTAGTTCGGCGCGGGCACAGACCTGGGCTATCAAACCCATTAGTCCTGATGTATGGGGTCAGGAACAAGATGCAGCCTTTCACCGGGAGTTCCTCGAAAGTGGACTGGACGCTTTGCGCAGGCTTAGTGGCACTGCCGGTGGAGAGAGCTTGCCTCCATGGACTATCACAAGGTGAGCTCTTTCGTGACATCTATTTGGGGCATCGGAGTTTCATGGTATGCAGGTGGGAAATAGATCGAGAGGGCAAGATTGGGGTAGGGTATTTCAGTGATGTGTATAAGGGGACTTGGCGGGGAAGACAAGTTGCGATAAAAGTGCGTACTTCTCTTATACTTCGAAACAGTCTCTTACCTCAGACACACGGGCAGATCCTCGCACCAACGACGCCACGCGAACTTTTCCGCCACGAGACTTCTATTTGGACTTCCTTCAAACATAAACATGTTCTCGAGTTGCTGGGTGCGTCCAGTGCCACCAGCGATCCACCATGGTTCTTCGTTAGCCCGTACATGAAGAATGGCACCTTGGTAACATTCTTGAAGGCTATCGCGAGCGGTGAATATGGCCGCGGTAAGTACTAATCAATAAATATCTCCATGTGTCCTGCCCCATTTCCTCGCTTAAGGCCTTGGGGCGGAACGGTTCCCTATTTGTGTTAGAAGCTGATGACGGCTGGTGTAGGTCGAAGGAAGATATACCCTGGCCCTCTCCAAATGATGCAAGAAATTTCAGTTGGGATGGCATACCTGCACAAAGAAGGCGTGCTACACGGGGATCTTAAGGTGCGTTAGTATCCCGTCGTAATCCCTTAATTAGCTCACCCTTGTTGCATGATTTGCCAATTCTTCCTGATATATCTTCACAGGCCAACAATGTACTCATCGATGACAACCTATGCTGTGTCATCTCCGACTTTGGGCAAAGCGAGCTCAAGAGCGAGGTGTATCGCTTGAGCCACCGTCCACAGCCTCGTAAGTTTGCTTTCGAATGCATCCCATGCCTTATTCAATATACTCTTAGATGGATCGCTTCGGTGGCAGTCGCCTGAAATTATGAGCGGGGAGAGCGCGCTGACCCCTGAAGCAGACGTGTACGCTTTCGCGATTCTGTGCGTGGAGATCTTGACCAATGGTGACCTGCCTTGGCCGTTGCTCGACGATCAGACGGTGCAGCAACTTGTTCTCCGTATGCACGCTGATTATGAGCTGGTTCTCACCTCTGGCTGATGTTGATCCCTGACTACAGATAACAACAAGCGTCCGAAGATTCCGTTGCGTCCGGAGACGTCGTTGTCATTGGTGTCGCTGATCGAGCAATGCTGGAGTACAAACCCATCGGGGCGCCCATCATTTGAAACCGTGGCGCTAGGTCTGAAATACCTTGTCGGTGGTTTGGCACGATCGAAGAGTACTAGTCCCAATAGCCAGGTCCTAGACCTTATTCGCCAAGAAGAAAGAATACGCAGTCCCGACATGGCCCCAATCGATTTACCAGACCTGTCGCGTGAGTCTCATCTCCAATATATCCGTCGGGTTTTAAACTCAAGATACGTAGCGGAAGCGCTAGGGCAGGATGCCTCGACAACTCTCGACCCTCCAGTCCCGAAGCACAATGCGGAACCTGAGCATGCTCCACTTTCATCATCCAATATCCCACTGCAGCGAGTAGTCACTCCTGGCTTAGATCACCCTACAGTCCCCCCTCCTACGTATGAAAGATCTCCAGAATATGACGAGAAAGGAGAACTTTCCACCACACAATCGTCCAGCGAGACTGATTCTTTGATATTCGCAGAGAATCAATTGGGTCTGTCGGAAGTTGAGTATCATGACCCTTGGGATGGTTACGAGTCGCCGCCACCAAGAGACGCCCACATCGCAGCCAGGCGTGATGAAAGGCGGTATAGGTTGTTGCTCCAGCATGACTTCCATCCAAGTTGTAAGTCAAACTATCGCTTGCGAGAGTTAAGAGGTTACTTAATATCTGTGTGCAGTGAACCTACCACTGTGGGACCCAACTCCTGTGCGGCTGGGTGCAGTTGGATTCCTAGCCAAGCCCAGTGGCAAATTTGTCACCCTATTCAACTCGTTTAACCCGTCAGGCACGTCTGATGCTCGTGTGCATGGCCTCCCTTCATTATATGGTTACGGAGCCGTCCGGGAAGTTTCAACGCGTCTGGACAGGAGGAACATCGCACAGATAGGATACGATATGATCCAAGGACTCTTGACCTTTAAAAAGGGTAGTGGTTCTGATAGCACTTTTTCGTGAGTTTGAGGCTCATTTCAATCCTGGGGGGGCCTACATGCTGATTGACATTTTAATGACATATCTCTCACAGAAGAGCTGTGAGGAAGCGATATTCTTTCCCTTTGCGAGCCGGCCATAAACATGCCTACCTTTGTGCCGAAAGCCCGACGTATCGGTACATGGTAGACATAGAGGCGGCTAAGGCATGGTTTATAGCTAATGTGGATAAGGTCATGCGGTTGTATGCCAAGGAATACGACTTGCAGCGCGAGGATGTGCACTTGGGTAGGTTCTTTGCCCCAGTTGTTACGTGTTATTAACCCTTTTGATGGTGATTATTATTTATTAAGTCATTGGCACACTTGAAACACGTGACTATGGCCTGTTCGTGAGCCACGAGCACCCAGACGGGCAGGTTCACTTCAATGTCTTCGTGGATCGGCGTGTGGGACAAGACTGGGGGTCTTTTTCGACGGATTCCGACATTCCGCTCACGATGCCGGGTCCGGAGTTCAGTTGGAGTGCCGATGCTTCGAACGTAGCGTCTGTGCATGCATCAAAAATTTCACGCGTTCGAGCCGCGTCGGATCTCCAAGCAGATGCTGTCCTCCTAGCAAGACTTCGATTCAAACCCGACGAGGCGGAGCCCACTCGGTTGTGATTTCTCTCTCTCAGTAGGAAATCGTGGTTTCTGGACCTTTTTTTTTTTTTTGCACTTTCTCTTCTCTCTGGCATATATACTCTTTCACCGTATTTTCATCATTGTAGTCGTTTTCGTTTTAACCCAATCCAACCCAACCCCCCTCATTTGCTGCTTGCGTCTTTCGCACATTTCGTTCATTTATTTGCATTGTTACAACCATTGATACCTAGCTCAGAAATGACGCTTACCCCACATAGGACTCTTACCCATGTTAGTAGTGTTACTTCACTTGCTGTATCCATTCATGAATTATAAGTGGCAACTTGTTCAGCCCTGGATTTTTCATGGTCGATTAAGTCCTAGTATGGTATCCTATCGTTGCATGTGCTTTATAGTCAATTGCTTTCCATACAAAGGTACATCCCTGAAAAACACGATAGGAACAAAAGAAAAAAAGAAAAAAAGAAGAAGAAAAAAACTTTGTATATCGTCAGCATCTTGGTGGGAAAAAGTACATCTTTGGGTTCTCGTTACCGTCTAGCATCCCAAAGCCCGCTTCAAAGGAATCGTCGTATGTATGCATAAACCATCCGACCCTGTTGGCTTTAAAATAGCTGCACTGGTCCTCGATGGTGGTCCAATATTTGATGAAATTGCCAAGGTCCTCGCCGGGATTTCCCCATCCTCTAAGGATCCGCAAAAAAAATAAAAAATAAAAATAAAAATAAAAATGTGGCAGGCTGCTCCAATGTGAAAAGGAGGGGGGGGGGGGGAAGCTTTGCTTACCTGTCATGAGTGCCGCCGACTTCGCTTGACCACATGGTCTAATGATTTGCAGGGTTTGTAGGTTAGTGTTAATTCGGAATGCGAAATTTACTTTTAGGGGGGGGGGATCCATGTGAAACGAAACTCGCCTGTGAAATCAAGATAGGCAGGCCTGGAAGGTTGTCTTTCAGGAATGAAATGTAGGTTTCAAAGTATGGCCAAACGTTGTCTGCAGTGGGGAAGCGATCCGCACGGTAGTATGGCATAACTACTTTAAATGTGAGTAACCCTGCGAGTTTTCTCCCCTTCTGGACTCAACTGTGGACATGGAGCAAGTCTATGACCTCGGCGATCTGTTCTCCGACTGGGCCAAGCACGGTGGAGTCAGCGCTGCTCATGCTCCCTGGCCGATCCCAATCCTCCGAGATGGTGATCGGAATACCATACGGCTGTAAATCGTCCTTCATAGCTTGGAGATCGTTGATAAAGTTATTTCCGTCGACCCCGTCGCCGATTGGTTCCGACCCGAATGCCAGAGAATGAAAGACATAAGGAGCGACTGGCCCGAGTTCGTCGTCTTGTAGAACGGCGAGAATAGATGCTTTGGTTTGTTGCCACAGAGTCTGGTCTCCGAATCCCCACCAAACTTGAGGTAGTACAGCCCTGAAAAAAATGATGTTAAATTTATTTTTTTTGGGGGGGGGATCGTCTCAAGAATTTGAAATTAAAATATTTTTTTCGTACATGTTGTTTGCTATCCCGGCTTGTAAAAGATTTACCCATATAGATTCATCTCTGCATTCTGGGGCGTAGATGCGAACCATGGTAGCGCCAAATTCACTCTTCATGCGCGCAAAGTCGTCATTGATCTTATCGAATGAATTGGAATAGTCCGAACAATCAGGAGCCTCCAATGGATAGCTGAAACTTAAAAAAAAGAACCAGATTGCGGTGAGCCTCCTCGACGAAGGATGGAAAAAAAAAATAGATAAAAACATGGAAAATAGTTTTATCGTGAAAAAATTAACACGAACCCTAGGAAACCGTATTGTTCCTCGACGCACCACCAATCGTTCCGACTCTGACTTGGGGGGGTAGTGCCTGAGAGCTGGGCGGAACCTAACGGGAAGCATGGATTCGTGCGGGCGACGTGTCCGTTGATGGCTGCGCCTCCGACTGATGACGCCAACAATAACACCATTAAAGGTGTCGCAAAAACACAACTCTCCAGAGAGCAGAGCATAGTGGATGAGGGGAATTATCTCCACACAAAAAAAGTGAGCTGGGGGGAAGGGATCCCTCTTCGTACTCTTATAGACCAGCTATTTCGTTACTATCTGGTGGGATGCGGATTGTCTGCCTTGACGTAACCTCCCCACCACATAGTAACGAGTTTCTCTTTCTCCGTGTACAGCCTATTGTCAGAACACAACAAAGCGAGTATTGCATACTGTCGATTCTAACAAGTGTTTAGTCAAAAATCATGTAAATGAAGCTTTTGTTGATTATGTAACTTAAATGATCATACAGAAAGAGAAATCAAAACACTTTGAATGGGAGGATTTAGTCTTCCCATCGTCACTTAAATGGGTATTCTATTTGCTAAACGTTGAATAACATAAAGGAACATCCAGCGTACACCCTGCCCACATGGATTGATTCTGCGTTCTAAGAATCAGTGAAATGCTCCAAATCACACACGAATTTCAAACAGGAAGCAATTAATATCATTTCTCAGCCCCGCAGTAATACTGAAGATCGGGCACCAGTTACGCCCTTGGATGGATGGGTTCATACGTGTCCAAATTACACTTTTGCTCGCGAAGAAGGCGGGAAAATTCTACTCCTATTTCGATCTGAATGAGTCTGACAATATCCATGTTCTTTGCTCAGGCTCTCGGTAACAGAAACCAAATTTAGTTAGGAGTTTGACTCGGTATTGGATAGGAGTCTTGTGGTAGGGAAATTTCTCTTCTAGGATCCATCCGCACTGACGCGCTATAGAGGATGCCCTACTCAACTTAGGAGCATTCTCATTACGAAGCGGGGCGGGCGCAGGGCTTGGGTATTCCATTTTTAGCCATTTCACAAGCGTAACTGGTAAGTGGCTTGAGCGCAGGCTCTTAATGCTCGAGAAGCTTCGCACCGGGCAAACGTTCACACCCCTTAACCCGAATATAATCCCCCTTACGGCAAATATACCTTTTTACGGCAAACATCTTTCCTGGAAAGAGTTGCTGTAACACCTTCAGAGTCATGAGGCGTCCGAGGTCTCTGCTTTCTCGTTATTTGACATGAGATCATGGAACTATATCTCAGAATGGGATTGAGGAACCAGGAATCTGGAAGTGAACAGGCATGTCGTTTGAGATGCGACAATATGGGTAAATGAGCGGATTAAGTGGTAGGATTAAGTTGATTAAGTTGATATTGGAACTGAGGTCTGGAGTATATGAGGTGGGGTTTAAATACTAGAGTTGGGAATCAGGGATATAAGAATAGAGACTGATGTACTAAGGGCAAATATAAATGGGGAATTTTCAAATAATGTCCAGGTATTGGCTCTGACTATAACCACCAGATGTTCTGTTAAGATATGCTACTAGGGCCCAAACTAATAATGTCTGAGTGACTGGAGTTGGATACTGAGCAAGGCCAAAGTTCTGTAATTCAGATCCAATGAGACTGGGCTTTAACTTATGAGAAGAACAGGGAAGGCTTGTGTAGCTAGCATGGGAGGAGGGGGGTATGAGGCAAGGCTGAAAAGTAGCAGAAGGCAGAGGAGGAAAAGAGAGAGGAACTGAGGAAAGCTGGAGCAGAGAGAAAGCTCTGTGGGGCCCAGTGTCAGAATTGAATTATAAGTGATAAGAATTGTAAATAAACATGCTGTCATTAAAACAAAAGTGATAGACATAGTTAATATGAAAATATTATTTGGAAGTGAAGAGTAATTCTACAATAAAAGTGAATGTCCTTCAGAACATGTGGGAATGCATACATTGTTCCAAATAAGCAATCTTTCTGAAGGAATGATGTCTTGTGACCTGAATGGCTTTTGTAAGCTCATGTTAGTCACAGTCAATTCAATCACATTGGCAAACACTTGATTGGCTGTTAAAAATGATATGTGTGTACTCACTTTTATGGATTGTTTGTTCAAAAGGTTTTTGTCAAAATAAGATATCGAGTTTGGTAGAAAGAAAACTGGTAGATGTACAATAATTGAACTAGGTAACATGCATGCAAGAGTCCTGTATATATACCAAAGGGTTTGGAAGGAAGAGCTTGGGACTTGGAGACACAGAAGCTGAAAACTGGTTGTCCCCTGACAAGGGGATTTAGTTTCAATTTATATATATATTGCACTGGCTTACCATTCTGGAAAGCTAGGGTCTGTGTTACATGAAGTGAGGGTCTATATACCAAAGAAAATCAAGGATTGGGGTTGGTGATCAGGAGATATGAGAGTAGAGACCAATATGAATATTTACAAAGTGAATAAACATAAACAAGGTTTTTCAAGGTTTCCAAACTCCAAAGGGTGATTCTAATCAATATCTTGTAAAATAACCAGGCATAACTGCTATTGCATTTCTTCTGAGTACTCAAGGTTTCTCAAGATCTCCAAACTCCAAAGGGTGATTCTAATCAATATCTAGTAAAATCACCAGGCATAACTGCTGCTGCATTTCTTCTGAGTACTCAAGGTTTCTCAAGGTTTCCAAACTCCAAAGGGTGACTCTAATCAATATCTAGTAAAATCACCAGGCATAGCTGCTATTGCATTTCTTCTGGGTACTCCAAGCTTTCTGGAATGTGTCTGGAATGAGACTTTGACAACCACCAATTATCAGAATACTTAAAAAAGTTTGAAGTTTTATTATTTTGTTCAAGATCCCAACACTGGTCTTTTTGTGATTTTTCTTTTCAATTTCATGATAAAATAAGATGATGGGGTTATTTGAAACTTGAAATAATTTTAGCAATCTGCAAGTTATAATATTTAGAGACCAGCACTAATCACACTTACTACTATTGCTACAAAGTCATAACAAAGTGTTCACTTCCCATGGCAGTAAAATGAACTGACTGTGCACAAATGAAAATATTCGGTTGGTTCTAATTCTCCCTCGGAAAGAGAAATATGACCAACAGAACTATTTATGAAAATAAACACACTTTTAAATCCCTTAAGGAATTCCTAGGTCAAACGGGAATTATTACCAAATAATAAAAGATACCTTTTTTCATGTTTCTTCTCTTTCTTTTATCATCAAACAAATTATTCTCATTATACTGCGTTAATTTTAATGCTGTTTTAGCACAATTATTTGACATGATAAGATATATTTAATGACGCTTATATTACCATAATCCGAAATTTTGTTACGACATCTCTTGTCAGAGGGTGTCAGAATTTCCTTTTCGTTGATAAATTACCGCTTCATGCTTCATGATTACATGTATGGTTGACGGAGAAAAAAGGAAGAAAAAAGTATCATCGTGTACTCGCATTCCTCATGACCTTCTAATGACTTTCTAATAATTATCAAACGCAATGTGACATGATGTCCCTGAAGACCAGGGGTATCCTGAGCTCTCTACATAACATAAGATGGCCTCGCTAAGCAATATAGCTGCTACCGATGATACATACATAGTACGTTTGGCACTCCGCAGCAGCCACAAAGAGAGCAGTTAACAATTTAATATGAAGCCAATGGTCCAAGGGAAAATAAATTAAAATTCGTAGCATCAGAATTTTACAGCAAAACAGCCATAAAAACAATTCTCATATCCGAAAAAAAAAAAAAAAAAAGATCATCTAACGCAGTAAACTCCCGCCCCCCAATATGCACTAGAGGACTAGAGTAAAAATAGCTACTTTACTTCTCTACCGCTTTCTTGAGATCCTCCGCAACGGGCGCATCAAAGTGGTACAACGGCTCCAACGTCGCATTTTTGTCCATGAAGACGTATCGTTTGATAAAGTACGGAAGGGCTTTCGTCAATTGGTAAGACATATGGGTAGTAGTAGGAACCGCGACTAATGAGATGAAAATTTTGATATGAGCGAGTGTTCTTGGACGTTGAACAAGAAAAAAAAAAAGAAAAAACGGGGCACATACAGACGTAGTCCAGCTCCTCGAGCGTGCGTTGTTTCGTCTCCGGGACGAACAAGAATATCATCACAAACGCGACCATGTTCAATCCACTGTGATACATTGTAAAAGCAAAAATGTGCTCAATGCAACGATTTACCACGGAATATAATAAAAACCTACGCATAAAATCCGAATGCACCGGTTGGGGTGAATGCTGCAAGAAGACGGGGGAACGTAACGGATAGGACGGACGCCCAGAAGAGACATGTAGCGACTGCCCAACTCATTCCTACCTCTGTGACACAAATAGGGTGAGTTGTTTTATTTTTTAAAAAAAAAACAGCCAATAGGGAAACATCCAAGGACAACAGAGATACGCGCCGAAACACGAGAAAAAAAAAACCCAATTTTTATTTTACGTACCACGGTGACTCAACGGGAATACCTCCGCCGAATACGTGTACGGCACAGGGCCTTCTCCAGGCGAATAGAATGCGGCGAACAAGAACACGAACAATGCGATGGCGCCGAGATGTGCGCGGCTTGAGCTTGGGATATAGAAAGAGAAGCCGGCGGCGAGGAGCGTCCATGCCATTTGAGGGAACGTGAAGAGAAGGAGGGTCCGGCGGCCATAAGAGTCGATTGTACGCACGGCAGGCCACGCGAAGCTAGATAAAGGCACATGGACGTTAGATGAGTTTCAAGGAAGTTTTTTTAAAAAAAGGAATAGTGGAAAAGTGGGAGCGATGGAGGATGAGAAGGAGAGTACATACACGAAGTTCACGAGACCGAAACCGAAGGAGGCAAGGAGTGCGGTTTTCTGTGACGATCCCGCGTTTACGAATACGGTGGAAGAGTAGAATGCGATAATATTAACTAAAAATCATCAAATTGTCAACAAAAGTGAAATTATCTCATTAAAAAACAACGTAGGACATACTCCCGCACATCTGCTGGGCGATCATGACAGTGAATGATGCCAGAGTTGCGCGCCTCAGCCGGGGCACCGTGAAGAGCTCGAAGAAACGACTGATGTAGTTGGACTTGGTAGCGATGGTCTGCTCTACTGTGAGGATGGAGTGGATATAGTAAAGATCGCGTGCTGTCATATAAGTGATTAATAATAGTAATAAAATGTCTCCCCAGCCCTAGGCCTTAATGGAGGGAGAGAGGAAAAGAGCACACGCACCAGCTTGCAATGGGGTATTCCGCAACCGACATAAGCTCTTATACGCCTCTGCGTACCGGCCCTTTTTCATGTACCAACGTGGCGACTCTATAATAATGATAAAAGATTCAGTTCAAATTGAGGTGTCCAAGCTTCCCCCACTAAAAAAATTTTTTTTCCCCATTCGATAAGGAAATTCTAGGGAAGGAAGAAAGAAAAAAAAAGGTCTGCAACAACGTACCGGGACAGAAGTAGATGCCCAAGACGAGCGGGACGGCGGGGATGAATGCCGAACCTAACTGCAGCCGCCAAGCGATAGGGCCGACTTGGAACAGAATAAGGTTGGCGCAGAAACCCCTGTTAGAGGAGAGGAGAGGGGTGGGGGTAAGTAAGTTGGTAATTTGTTAAAAAATAGTCACGTGAAAGAGGAAAGTTTGTACACCGCCTCCAAACTCACAAGAAGATACCAAATGCAGTCCACATCTGCCAGCTCATAACCAATCCGCCTCGAATACTAGCAGGACAATTCTCTGCAGCGTAGATCGGCACCGTGCTAAAAAAAAAAAAAGAAAGGGTG
>QMFG01010288.1:4176-35951 GCA_003314545.1 Ramaria sp. MG151 | reverse complement strand
ACTGGCTCTCCAATGGCATAGGTGTCATGATGATTGGGATTAGAGAGCTTGCGATGGAGATGAGCAGAATTAGGATATGTCGGTGTGATTGGAAAATGGCATTCAGCTCGTCCTTCTATAGGTTGCAATTCGATGGATTCTTGGATATGCGTCGACGAGGAAATGATTGATGACGACATATTGTTTGATTGATGATTATATAACGAGTGATAAAAGATGGCGGTGTCGGCGTAGAGGCGATGTGAGATGATGGCTAAGGTTGAAGAAAATGGCGCTGGCGGAGTTGGAATGAAAATAGATGTAGCTTGTCCGCTGGCTTGTCAGCGGTCACACACGCAAGCAAAGAAGCTCTGTGGATCAGAGCATTCATTGGTGATGTATTCCACCCTCTTACGCAACCCACCCTGTTATATTGCGACAATACCTCAGCCATTGCCGTAGCTCTGAATGACAAGTACCATGCCCGTACGAAGCACATCGACATATGGTACCATTTTATTCGAGGCGCTATAAACGATGGCCGCATCGATCTCCGCTACTGTCCTACCCAGGACATGATAGCTGACATTTTTACAAAGGCATTACCAAGACCTACATTCGAGCGACTCAGAACGTTGCTTGGAGTATTTTTGAATTGAGGGGGAGTGTTGAGGATATCAAGTATCCTCTAGTTACATTTCAATTCTTCATACTCATTCCACTACTTACATAGTCAACTTTAGTTATGATTTGTATAATGCTTAGATAGAAGCGCCGGCGCCGCACTTAGGAATGGGGCAGTGCTAATTGGGGCTCCTCAGTGTTTGTCTACACTAAGGAGGTAAGCCCACCGGTTTTTTACCTTTAGACATAGTAGCTAATTATTCTCTAGCTAACTGTTGTCTAGGTAATACTATTAGTGTTTGTCTACACTGAGGAGCTAACTGTTGTCTAGTTATTTTTTAATAATTACCCCCTTGCGCAACATTACCTATCAACACTCCTATGCGCCATCAACCCTGCCCAACTTCTATCCCCATAAGGTGCTTCAACCCTGATGAAGGTTGGATGTTGGGCTGAGTGTTCGGATCAGATATTCGGGCCATACCCCAAGGTTGGTTGAGGTCTCGGGTGGTCCAAGGTTTTGGACTAGAAGCCCAAGACTTCGGATTTGTAGTTGGAGGCTTCGGGTCAAGGACCCGAGGCTTCGGACCAAGGTTCTCACACTGCGGACTTGTGCTTTGCATGTGTAAAGGCCTTAGAGGTGGAGGATTCGATGAAAATAGGTTGTCCCCTGACAGAAGGTCATTGCAAACGTCCAAAGAATAGAGACAACTCAATCAATGAGTTCATTGTGAAAGATGGGGATAGTGATGGGGATAGTCAGGGTGGTTCTTTCTAAAAAAAGATCATGATTGGACCTGACCAATGATTGTTTCGCTTAAACATTAATGAATCAATTCAGGGAAACTGTTGAAGAAGCAGGTTGTTGAATGGGAATGATGTAATTGGGACATTTGATGGTTCGGGGTTCAGACGATCTGTTTGGAAGAGGTGGTTTGTGTCAGGATCCAAATATTAGTGATAAAGGTTGTGGGTGAATGTGGTGTTAGTAATTCTGTTCAGAAATGTTTCTAATGATAATAGAATGGTATTCGAAGGTGAATAGAAATCCTACAGTAAAAGCGAATGGCTTTCGGAACATTTACAAATAAAATGTATAGTTCCGAAGAGATAGAGGCTCCAAAAGGATTTTATCTCGTGGATCAAATGAACTTTGCAGTCCATGTCAATCACAGCCATTGATTTCACATTCTTTCGAAGTGTGTTTAAAATCATAAGTAGAGTTGGAGTGCTTACTCAAATGAGAAGTTGTTGTTCAAGGTATTTTACGACGAGTTGGTAAGATAGAGTAGAATAATCAAGTAGACATACAATAATTGAACTAAGGAATATACATGTGAATGTGCTAGCTTTTATAACGAACTGTTTGGAAGAGAGAGCGAATGGGAAAGAGTCCATAAGGGTTGGAAAGTAGCGAAGGCACATGTATACTAATTAATGGCCATAGGAATCAAAGATCAAAGGTGGCAGGAAAATTGTAAATGAAGAAAAAAAAGATCAATGGACCAACAATAGCTCTTGAAACATGTTTCCGAATTGCATGGCTCTTCGGGTAGGGATGACCATATGCAAATCCTTTGGATGGTGATCCTGAGGGTCTAGAACATTCATACTATAGAGTCTGATGATATGGAATGTCATGGCAAGCTTCCACACAATAGAAATAACTCGACCAATGAGTTCATTGGAAAAGATTGGGATAGTGATGGGGATAGTCAAGGTGCTTCTTTTCCAGAAAAGATTATGATCGGACCTGGTTATTGATTGTTTCATTAAACACTTGATGGGGTGATTCCTGAACTGGATTGGGTGACCTAATCAAATATGTGCAAAGTATTGAGGTGAGAGTGATTCGAGATTTCCAAAGGAGGCTTTCAGAAGCATTCGGAGATTGTGGTTCGGAGAAGAAGCAATGTGATGGCCTAAATTGTGATCGTGACAGTTTGGAAGAACAATGGTATAGGCAAGTGTCCATATTGTGATCATGATAGTAACATTGTTGACTGTGACTGACATGGACATGCAAAGTCCATTTATCTCATGAGATAGAATCCCTTTGGAACATCCATCTCTTCAGAACTATGCATCTCTTTGCAAACATTCTGAAGGTCATTCACTTTTACTGTAGGACTTCTATTCACCTTTGAACATTATTGAACATTATTCCATCATTACTAGTCACATCTACAATTGTTTAACTAACATTATAACTATTTACAACTCCTATCACTTATATTTCAATTCTGATACCCTCACAGAATCTTTCCTATTCACTCTCTCACCCAAACCATTTGGTATATATATAGGTCTGTTGCATGTGTCTTCCCTAGTTCAATTATTATATGTCTACCAGTTTGCCTTCTACCAAACCTGATATCTTGTTGTGAACTCTCTTGACAAAACCTTTGGATGAACCATCCTCAAGTGAGTACACACATAATTATTCACAATAGATAAAACCTTCAAACAATGTAATCTAATTGACTGTAACCACCATGTGCTTGTAAAGGCCATTCAGATCATGAAACATAATTCTTTCAGAAGGTCCATCTCTTCAGAGTAATGTATGTGTTCACAGACATTCTAAAAGTCATTTGCTTTTACCATAGAATTACCCTTCACTTTCAAATATGATTTCTGTATCATGCACATCTACTATACTTGTTTTACTAACATCACATTCTTATATGACTTTTATTACTTATAATTCAATTCTTACATTTATGTCCAAGCAACAATATTTGGATTTGAGGTCCAGTCTAGCATCCAGCCTTCATCAAAGTTGAAGGGCCTTACGGGGATAGTGTTTGTGTAGTGTTGACATCATATAGGGCTGCCCCTGGTTAAGTACTCGGCAGTAGTATATAGTAGCCTCACTAGTAGAAGGAGCCTTAGCCTTTCCTCTCTGAATTTCCCCTCTACTAGACACCTACAGGTGTTAAGTTTGCGTATTTCATTTCAAACCTAAATTTAGTTCTTGGCCACACATGTGGCACGGTCTTGTGTGGCCACATTTTTATTGTTCTA
This sequence comes from Ramaria sp. MG151, assembly GCA_003314545.1. NCBI lineage: Eukaryota > Fungi > Basidiomycota > Agaricomycetes > Gomphales > Gomphaceae > Ramaria > Ramaria sp. MG151. Next base: position 32,321 of record QMFG01010288.1, on the reverse strand, counting down.
ATTTTGTTAGAGGTGTGAGTGGCACCATTGTTTTCATTTCTTATAAGTAGGAGTTCCTTGAGTGAACTCACTTCAGATCTTCACGACGAAGTCTGAAGTGAGTATCCTTTCTTAAATATTTGGACATTTAAACTTACTTTGATTGTTTAACAGTAGTCTTGTGCTTAGGTAGTTATCATGCAATGAGATCTTCGTGACGAAGTCTGAATCTTGTGCTTAGTTTTTACAACAGGCACTACAATGGTTGCCCTTACACTGTTAGCAACAAACTGTTCAAATGTGACTTGGGATATGAAATATCCATATCTCAGGAAGTTCCACATTGATTTACTAGATTCACAAGATAGCTGAGATCCTAGAGCACACATCATAATACTTTGATAAGTTTTAAATTGAATTAAATTTCCTATTGTATACACAATCCAAAGCTTCCAAAGCTTCTATGCATATGTAGTTATCATAGTTATCTGGCATGTACTGGTACCTGATCAACAGAATCATTACCAAAGTACAAAAATAATATTTCTTTTGAGACTAGGAAATTTCTAGTCCAATTGGTGACAAATCAATACATTGTGTAATTAGATCTTTTTCATAGCAACATTCTATCTGTCCACTGGTCACAATGACTATGGAACATCTAAAACACCGCATTGTAGCTTATACATTTAGAAGTGATTTGTAAATACAAAGTTGTTGAAGTTTTAGACACAGATAAGACACAGATAAATGGAGGGAAAGACCGACTCAGTATTTTTTGTCACTAATTGTCTAGTTATATACTGTAGTAGCTATTGTTCTCCAATTTAAGCCTGTCCACTCCCAGTGACTCCGGCGGTTCCCATGTGGCCTGCGATGACGTGACACTTTCCGCAGCCCAGATTCCAACAAAAGTGCCTATAGCAATCTCATTGGTAGTGTCAAAAGCGTGATTAAGAATTATAGCTGCGTTTTGATCTCGCTTCCAAATTGCTGGAGGTTCCAATGACGTGGCGAAATCCGCTGTTGACCAAGTCTTGTTGTGACACGTGCAACGACGCCGGCGTCGCTCAAAATGGTTTGTAGACTGCCACAATCTCTTCTTATTCTCTCTTTGTTTTCACTTAGATGCCCTGGAGTTTACGCCCAACAAGCCCAAATGTCTCTATCACTCAACACCATTCTTCCTATGACGCTCACGTCCTCCATGACATTTTCTCTTCCTTCTACCACAGCTGATGTACCCCTCAGTATTTCTGTTGCACTTTGCAGTGATACGCAGCCGTATCCCAAGTTTGTTGTTAACAGCAATTCAAGTGCGGCTGGTGGAAGCGGAGGCGGCACGCAGCTCAGTTTGAATGAAGGGATTGGTGTATGGACTGGTGTCACAGGTACCGGAGATACACTTGTGATTTCCCTTGGAAGCGGCGGATCTGGCGTCCCAGGAAATGCTTGGACCATGGAGCTTGGTGTGTCCACTGGGGGTTAGTAGCACTAACCATTTCGTCGATACTCAAATGTTCACTCATACCAATGTGATTGATATAGCACCGTTACATCGAAGTCTCTCGGATCTTCCACACTTAGGAGACACCACTGCAACCCAAGCATTGCTCTTCTCGCCCCCTTTTGCGCCACCAAGCCACGTCTCTCCCAGCTATCCAAACTATACCCTCCCCACAGGAAATATATCGTTTCCGGATGCTCCTCCCCCTTCTTCACAGCCGAACGCATCGCTCATACTCTCACCAACCTCCCAACTACAACAACAATCCGGCATGAAACTGACTAAATCGGCCTGTGCAATTAAGACCGCTGCCAACAGTATATCTGGGTCGTGGCTTGGAACAAATGGTACCGGTGGAGTCAACGGCAGTACGAGTCTTGTTTTGAGAGACGCAAGTGGATGGAGGTCGCAGTGGATCATAGAAGGTCTGACAGCCAATACCAACTACTCGGCATGGGTAATACAAGACGGAGGTGCTCTCGCCGGGCCAATTTACGCGTTTACCAAGTCATGTGAGAATTTCATCTTGGTTTTAGAATTTATCCAACTGACTTGTTCCACAGCGACGTTCACCTGTCCTCTAGTACATTCTCTCCCGTTCTGTCCGTTGATATCCTATGCAGTTCCACTGCCGCCGACGCCAGATGGTGCAACGTCCTATTCGCCTTCAAACTTGCCAACAAATGTCTCCGATCCCCTTATTTCTTCCATCACTAACTTCACTGTCGCCCTCCTCTCCTTCCCTTGTGGGCGCGATGTCTATTCGCCTGTTCAGACGTGCGAGTCCTGCGCAGACACCTATCGCCAATGGGTTTGCGCGGTCTCTTTCCCGCGCTGCGGTGAGATCCCGCCTACCCTCGCATCCTCCCTCGCCGCCCAGCCCACCGTGACTAAGGAGTCTGAATCCTACCAAGGCTTGCCAACACCCGCTCTTTTACCCTCCTCTAACGCGTCACGTGCACTCGATAACAATTCATACAGTGGGTCTTACAATGAGCTCCTCCCCTGCATCGAGACATGCAATGCCGTTGATCGTGCCTGCCCACCTTTGTTCGGCTGGGTGTGCCCCCAGACGTCTGTGAATGCTAACTGGAGCTATGGCGTTGGCTTCATTGATTCCCTGCGTGGCGTCCAAGGAAAAGGTGTCCCTGGTGTGGCACAGGATCAATGGGGCGTTGCGTGGTGTAATGGATAGCTTCGGAAGTAGATCAAGTTGATTGGGCAGTCCAGCTTTCCTAAGAGACCATTTAACATCATTTCGTGTTCTAAAGGGTCTCCCAAACATTGCCATCAGTCTAGCGACGGCGGACCTTTTCGTTCGCTTCAGGACGTCGAGCTTTATCGAACCAACGAGAATACCCATGATGGTGGGTCATGATGTATCGTCATTGACCATCTGTGATGTAATTTCTGTTGTTTGAGAAAGTAGAAACAGGTATGGTATCTGCGGAGTGATATAGACTAGATAGGACTTATCGTACCCTGTGCTTTTATGGTGTGCTAGTACCTAATTATCTCTGTATACACAATAAATAACATATATCGCATTATCCTTGACCTCAAATATCTTCAAAAGCCGCGGTTTATATTGATCTTATGGGCTCGTGGATCATGACCACACACAGACGGTCTATATTGAACTTACGTGGTTAGACATTTCTGACTCTTGTGTACTTGGCCAAAATAGCCAAGCATGTTACGAGCAAACATCAAGGTAGTAAGACTATCTATCCAGTACAAGTCCCAAAGTTTACAATCAATTTGTACTTCGCCGGGTAACTAATTATCATAGTCGCGCCTTTGCTGTTGCATTAGTCCACCTTTCCCACTCCTCAGCGAGCCGCTTTCGAATTTCCTTCTTCAATACCTTCCCGGCTGCGTTACGCTCTGAATGTCACACATACTTGCGTTAGGACCACAGACGTCAGTGCGGATAACTCCCTCGTACCTATCATGTCCTTCTGGATGACGAGTAGGGTTGGGACAGCGAACGAGGGGAGTCTAGGGGATAAGAATAAAAATATAGTTTGTCAGATAACTTAGATTATCTTCCCCGGAATCCGGGATTATGAACGGCGTAAGAGCAGCACAAGCTGGTTAGTACTGACCTGAGCTTAACTTTTTCTAAAATATCTTCTTCCGTCACTTTGCCTAACCATTCCATCCGTGGAACAACGAGAGCACCGACGAGCTCGCCTAGTCGCTTGTCTGGAATACCGACAACGGCACAATCTAGTAGCCGAGGGTCCGCGAACAAAGCATTTTCTACAGTAATAGAATGCTGTTTCGCACATCACACTTAGTCAACAGAGGAACGGAGGAAAAGGACACATTGGACGAACAATATTTTCACCCCCTCTGCACGTTGCAAAAAAAAATTGTCATCAGCATCATGACGTGAAGGCAAAAGATATTAGTTAGTGGAATATTGACACACCGGATAATCATATCTTTCACTATAAAACACCTTTAGCTCCGTCCATAATAATCATATGATTGATATTATTACATACCTCTATCTTTGATATACAGGAATCCATCTTCATCTAAGGTCGCAAGGTCACCGGTTTTGAGCCATCCATCCGGTGTAATGGTCTCATCCGTGGCTTTTTGGTTTTTATAGTACCCACGCATTATGTTTGGACCACGGCTACATGGTCAATTAGCATCCAGCAAAGATGTATTCACTGTGTATCGAGGACGCACATCCATAACTCCCCAACTTGTCCCGAAGGGAGCACCCTGTTGGTATTTGGATCGACTATAAGGAGATCCACCACTGGTGGAGGTAAGCCTCTAAAAAAAAAAGACAAATACGCTATGAATCAGGAACCACGACAAAAACTGTGACAGTATGATGGATATTTGGATGAGTTGAAAAGACTAACGTGCTGCTAGGCCTTTCAATATAGTCACTGCCTTTCAGTTTGGCAAAATCATGTCATCAATACAGCTTGGATAAAAAATCCCAGCACTCACCAACGATTTGCGTTGAGATGGAATTCGACTCTGATAAGCCATAGCCTTGTTGACTGGAGCGGGTAGAGTTGGGAGTAACCAGAACCAAGAAATTTTTTTATAGTAAATGAACATGAAATTAATGCGCCAAAGAGAATTGTTAAGAAAAAAAAGCTGTACGTACACCCTGGCGTTTGGAAATTTCTTGATCATCTCTGAAACTAGAGAATCAGCTGCAGGAGCTCCGCCAGTGCTAAGTGTTTCCATTTCTTCGTTTCCTGGTAGCAGAAAAGAAAGAGTCAGTAATAATGTTATCAACCCTTCAAAATAGCAAGTATAGCATAGTAGCAACAGTTGCAGTGGCTTAGTTGCGGAGCAGTATTGGATACGTGGAAAATTCTACAGAAAAAAAGACCATATGGAAATCACTGACCAACAGCATCTGTCTCAAAAATGTCATAAACTATGCTTGGAACTCCTACAGTGGATGTAATTTTCTCTTCTCGTATGATTTTTGCGGCTGATAATATTAGATAATGGCCGATCGATTTAATTTGTGGATCAAAGATGGAAGATAGTACGTACCTAACTTCTTGTCCCACTATTACGATATTCGTGTCAGTATCAACAGGCTATGTATGTATCCGAAAATGAAGATGAACTTGCCTTCCGCATCAACACAATCTTATGGCCAAAACAGGTTATCGGGACCTGGTGTGGTTTTATGTTAATGCAACGTGTTAAAGGAAATCGCGGGTCTCACCATTTGACTATGGCAGCCGGTCACATGGAACAGAGGCACAGCAACAAGTGCCGCAAGCGGCCTGGTTTCCTGTGGAGGACCTTGGCCCAAAGGTGGGGGTACTTCGCAGTAACAGTAACCGGGTTATGCACATATTCTAATTCAAACCTGAGAAATGTCTACGCACGATCGCTACCTCGTCGAAGTTCATCCCGGCGGATTGCAGCGATAGTATTAAATGTGTTTCCAAGAAAACCACGCTGGGTGGAGAGAACGGCCTTGGGTAACCCTGTTGTCCCGGAGGTGAAAAATATCTGTGCCTTTGGATCAGTAATAGAGTTTTGAAACAGAACACTCAACTCACCGTAGCGTTGTCATCCGGTAAAATTACAGGCTCCTTCTGCCACGCTGTATTCAAACCAGTATATGACTCCATCACATTTGACCATTCTTTGAAATGTGAACCACCCAAGCGTTTAGAGGAGGAAGGCCGGACGAGGATCACCGACAGACGGAGAGACGGCAAATGCGAACTCAGAAGATCCAAACGCTCAGAGTCTAACACAACCACTTTGGGAGCTGCAAGGTTGATGCAATGCATGAATGGTTCGATTGGAAGCCACGAGTTGAATGCAGTCGGAACAGCTCCCTGTTGAAGAATAACATATCAATGATGTCGTATATGCGCAAGGTAAACAAGAATATTACAAGAATTCCTGCCGCCCAAAAGGTAATAACCCACTCCGGATAGTTGCGCATGGCAATACCGACTCTATCGCCTTTTCTGACACCATAAACCTGCTATGCGTCAGGTACCACTGTCAAGGGTGGTGACATGATTGCTTCCTACCTCACGCAGAATACTAGCCATGCGCTGTACCATGACATCGGCCTGACCGTAAGTTATGCGAGTGTCCTCAAAGACGAGGTACTCATTCCCATGTAGCTCTGTGTTTACAGACACCGTGGTCTTCCAAAAGTCACGGATAGATGGCCAGAGATTCTTATATACTCTGTAAACCCGATTATCGATCACTGCGTGCTCCATCTCGTGGAGTTGACCTGGCGCGGTAATAATAGCATTGCCTGCAAACAGCCACAATCAGCTCAGGGTCGGAAATCTGAAAACAGGGCCCACATTCTTGGAGGGACCTCGCAGGTTTCCACTTAGTCTCAGACATGGCTGAGAAGCACTGTGTGAGGTGGGAGTCACCATACTTGTCATTCTTATAATTGTCCGGTAACAGTGAAAGCCGTCTATTAAATCACGTGATCCCTCACGTCACCGGTTATGATCATTGCCACATACTCTTATCACATATTCAGTCTTTTGGATCGCTTGCTAACCTTCCGCTCAGAACAGATCCTGTTTATAAATCATGTTATGTTGGATCCCTCGGAGCGCCCTGCTTGATTCCCCTTGCTTTCGCCTTTTCTACGGGACATCCAGATATTTGGAATGCTAGTCTATATTGATTCTGCCAATAAAATTTAGCATAAGAGTTTGTGCACATGATGATTCTGACCCCTCTGCCCTACGCTATGGGCCACAATCCCCAGCGATATGCTGCCCGCCGGTTCTACTCGTATTAGGTATGCAGAGTTTCCCTTGTTATGATACGTATCAAACATTCTCACGTGATGGACGGTACGCTCAACGTGCCAACGCAGGAGGGATGAATGGTCATAGGTAAACTGTATAGGGCACTGATTGTCCCACGAAGGTCAGGTTAATTGATGGTTGCGGTTGGCAATGACACCGCAGCTTAGAGGGGTCCACTAGGAATACACCCTCGAACGCGGCACGTGAGAGAATTCAAAGAATCTCAGACCTTGGATTTACAGAGATTGATGCAGATAGGGACGGCATATCGAAACCCGGTGAGCGTGTGACCTCGTGCGACTAACGGTATATACATTTGCTTACTGCAGCCGAAACGTGTTAACGTCCAAGTTCTTGACGGTGGAGCAGGCTGACTAGAGTGCCCGTTCAAAATTTGTTATTGAAAGAGGCATTGGAGATAGGCCAAATACACGTCAAGGAGCACGACATTTGAATAATTGTCCCAGAGTTGAGTTTTGAGGAACACTGATCTTATTATGTAAACTAACGGCTGCTTTTATTCAAAGATCAACAAAGTTGATGTAAGATGAAGCTAGACAAGGAGGGCCTAAATAGGGAGGTAAGAGTTGTCCCATGACAGACTAAGAAAGGCCGGTCCCCAAGTACTTTGCAATTTATATTACTTATTTGATCCACACTCGGGATATATAATACAAGAGACTTTACCAAGTCTAGTTTGGGGATTGGGTCCAAGAGTTTAGATATTCATATGGTTTTCCAGTTGAAAAGCAAGGCTATTACTGTTTGGGTTGTTTGAAAGGACACTGTCCTGAAGACATAAGATAGTCCACATGGTGGACTCAACGAGGTAGTTAAAATGTATAGCAAATTGCAGACCAGGAAAACTGTGACAAAACTGTAATTTTATCGTGTCAAAGCTGTCAAAGTTTTACTTAAGATTTTACACGCAAAACTTTGTATGATTTTGTTATGATTTTTATGGCAGAACCCCACAGCTTCGTTATAGTATATCTCGGTTCAAGCTTTATGTCAAAAACCAAGTTCTTCTTAGGTTTCTCTGTCGGGAACGGGAACTTTCTTGTCCTTCCGCTGTTGGGTCATTTGGGGTTTAGTGCCCTTGTAAACTAAAGAGAGCCATGATGGTGGCAGAACCCTTGCTCTAGTTAGAGCTCGTAAAAAGTACTAGAAGTGGAAAACCTCAAAAGAAAATCGCACATAAACTCCAAAGGATGAATCTTATGACAAACATCACATGTATTTTTCCAGTTTAGACAGTGACTCAGAGGCCTTGGGGGTTAATGACTTCGGTTAGAATGCTACAATAGGTGGTGTTGTAAGATGATCAATTGCAAAATCCACGAGCAACGGCCTTCTATTTCCGCATCTGTTTTCTGAGAAAGCAGACGAGATATCCTGCCAACTGGGACAGGTGACTTAGAGGTTCTCATACCAGCTTCAATTATGAGATCGCCTGCCTTTGAGCTAATTATCATTGAAAGTTAAAACACAGTGACCACTCCACCCCTTCTGAAGCCATATAAGTGATATCTAGATCTCAGAGAAACCATGTGCTCGGATGACTACTATACTTTACTTGCGAAACAAATTGGAAGCAGTCGATCTTAATCGACTGCTGAGTTCCGCAGTGGGTGGTTGTAGGAGACTGTGGTAGCCGACGCGATCGACTGTTTTCCCATGACAGACTCGCTGTACTCCTCTTGTGCTCATATCTTCTATTCTTTCCAAGATTCCCGCGGCGATATCAATGCCGTGCTCCATCCCACGCATGGGTTTGCACCACGTTTCCGCGACGCCTGCCAGAAAGCGTTAGTCCCCCTGAAAATTGTCGCAAACACACCACAATTAACCAAGTGCAATATCTAGTCTCCACGAACTCGAGTCTCGTTCTAGGGATATTACTTATGAGAGGGACGAACTCGAGTTCTTGCGGTTAGAAAGAGATACATGGGATCTGCTTCAACACATTTACGGGTAAGTGGTGCGACCAGTGGTCTGCTTTGTTTGTGTCCAATTCTTGCCCATAGAGCTCGCAAGACTTCCGTGTCGTCTCTACCCACTCCACGCGCCGTGTTACGTGAAAATCCTTATGCCACCCCGAGCAGCTTGGCCAACCATCTCATCCATCATTCACCAGTCCTTACAGAATTGATTGTGACACGCGAATGGTTACAGGATACTGCTCCGCCACCACAGGTCACTGAGAGCGCATCTGCATATTGGAATTTTACACGTCTAAGTTTAATGCATGCTCAACGATCAGGGGATACGTCATCACAAGCGAACTTGGTCAAGGAGTTAGATCCGGATGTTGTCAACAGGGAATCTGGTGGTGTCTTAGCGGCTGAGGATGCTGTGAGTGGTCATTCACACCACACCTACAATTTTCTGTCCTGACACTGTAGGTGTAAGGCATATGAAAAGGCGCTGGCTCATTCATTGTATACCTATATCCGGGCTGGTCAAAGTGAGCAGGCGATGGAGCTTTGTCGTTCCTCGCATAGGCCATGGCGCGCCGCAGCTTTACAAGGTTATAAGTTGTTTGACTGGACAGCTTTATGTACGAGAACCAGTTCGTATATTGCTACTTGCTCACGACTGTCCCTTCAGCCCGGAATTTTAACCCAGAAGATGACGCCATGGACCAGGACCCTAATGTGGAGGTTTCGGGGAGCAAACGACGGCGATTGTGGAAGGCCTCTTGCACCGCAGCAGCCCTCAACGTTTGCATTTCTTGAGTTTACAATGTAGCACTCTGACACTGACGCCGCCCCTGATTTAGGATAAACTTTCGGTTTCAGACCGCCTGTTACATGCTGCATTGGCACCCTCTTCCCAAACATTGGGGGTCCTAACGCAGGAGGGATGCAAGACATGGGAGGACCACCTTTGGGCCCGTGTCAGTGTTCTCTGTGAGAAAAAATTATCAGAAGATATGCGACTCCTCGGCCCCAACTTCTGGGAATGTGGCATGAAAGCCTTTGATACACCTCCGGACAATGAGGAGGAGGATATTGTTTCTGAAGATGCAGCGCTTAAGGAGATGAGAGAAATACTGGAGAAAATGAGCGAGTTGAATGTAGAAGAAGGGTTCGTCGCCTCTCAGTGATTACTCGGGGAGTCACTGAAATCTTCACATAGACCCGGAGCTGGAGATCCTTTCCATGTTACCCAGCTACGAGTCATTCTCGATCAAGCTGATTCACTTCTCAATGATTTTGGGAAATATCTAGGATCGTCTGACCTTCCGCACAGCGCGTCGGAGTCAGTGCATTTCGCCTACATATTCTTCTTCGTCTATTAACGAGCGTTTTAACAGATACGCTCGTCTGACACGTTTCTTTGCCCATCTATGCCTCTTCTTTGATCACATCGAGGTCCCTATCTCTCCGTTGGCATCACAGAAGATTTTGGAGGCTTACGTCAGCGTCCTTGAGGTGCACACTCTATGGTTCACTTATCGTTTATTACTAAGTTATCTTGCATGTATTTCTATGACAGGACCAAGGCCAAACCAATTTAATAGCACAGTATGCTGCGGCCCTAGGAGACAATGCTATCAGTCGATATGCGATGTTCTTGGCCGAGTTACCTGTTTCGGCTTCTTCTCATGATCGCCGTGATGCTTTATTCCGTGCGCAAGAATTCGGGTTAGACGTTACTCAGGTTGCCCTTAGCACTGCGGATATGTGCATGGGTCGTGCGTTCAAGGTGCGGAAAATCAGTTGTCAGTTCTACGCTGAAGATTACTAAAGCAAAACTTCGTAGGCCCTACCCCAACTTCAAGGACCCTATCCACCTGTTTCTTCGGACCCCCGAAAGTTGTCTGATGCTGAGAAGGCACTCATCCACGCAACCAACTGGCTCATGTTCCAGGAGTCGACGTATGTCCGCGCCATCGTGCGAATCAACGCCGTTTTGCGATACTTCCTTGGCAAGTCGCCACATTTTCATTTGCGCAAGTTGTTATTATCGCTGTACAGGATTATTGATGCTTGTCGCCGAACAGGTATGGGGAATCTGCATGCCTGCAACGAGCTGCGTGAGCTGCGACCAGCCACCTTAAGAGATGATCCGCCCGGCGCGCCATCTGATCGTTATGAGTATCTTCATGTTGAGAAATTCTTCGCAGCGTGGGCAGCTTTGGGTTTGGCAGACCACCGTGGCTCTGAGCTCACTCGTCCTATGGCAAATCCGCAAGCTCGGGAGCGCGAAATTGATATATACGAGGTGCGCAGAGCACAGCTTGGTGCTGCATTAGAATTTTCCCTCACTCGCTTTCCATAGACGACCTTGGAAGCAGCGCAAGATCAGGTTTTGGACTTGCTCACCCATGGGTGGTTGCAATTGGAACACCTGAAAGAGGTTTCTGGTAAGTTAAGCATACTTTGAACGAATGTCCGGTAGTCTAATTAAGCTTTGGGCCTTAAGACGCAACCAGAGTGTTTGAGTTAGCTCGAGTGAGGGAAATATATATCCCGGAGCTGGTCATTCGCCTCCATCGATGCTTGTATGACTCGCATACCCTGATCCCTCGGTACGTTCGCGATTCATACTATTGTTACGTTCTGTGTACGAGTCTCTAACCTCGGTGATGGCAGCCACATCAAGTCGGCCCTCCTGCTGGCGAACGTAGTCGCTGACTCCCGGTACCAGCTGTACGACGCGTTTCAAAATCCCTACGGGAATAGATTGGGTGAGTATCTGCAGTGTGTTAGAGTAGCTATTCTTGGCGGATTGGAAGGTGGGGGTTCGGATCCGTTTCGAGTCGTAGCGTCTTGAGGCATTGTGCCAACGCAAATATGGCACTCCGCTTTTACCCGGGACATCTGCATCCACGCGCACCAAGCTTCGAGAAGGGCCTTACACCTACAAGGTCGATTTAGATCTCCGAGTGTACGTAGTATGGGGTCTGTACCTTGGTATTCGTATACGTGTATATGGATGATGTGTAGTATGTATATCGTGATCTACATATATCAATGGTCGCCTCGGTCACCAATGGTAACGGGATGATAAGGAAACTAGGTATGCAGGGACATGTATGCATATGTAATCACTTTACTATTCGCGGGCATAGCTGGCCACCACCATCGATGCATCTAGCACAACTCCCAGGCACCGGCGGGGAATTGTGTCGTACCCCAGGTTTTTCTTTCCACTCCGAGTTAATGATGGATGGGGTTTGGTTAATGTGAAACTATGATCAAGCCGGCAAAGGTAATTTGATGCTTCGGGTATGGGATCCATGGTAGATGGTATATATGTATATACATTTGCAACAAATTTACCGCACCGCATAATTTGAGGGACATGGAGCTGGAAATTTTTGACGGTGCTGTTCTTGTGAGATGGTGGTAGAATTTGGCGTGATTCCTACATATATATGAGAATGAGATCTATATCTGATGACTGCAACTCTAGTGCTAATAGTCCTGAAGGGGAATGGTCTGAAGGGGAACTGTCCAACATCGTCAGGACCGGGTATACTGTACTAAAAATATTACGCCACGGAAAATGTGCAACTTAACCTTTGCATTATCCTCATGAGCTCATTATTAATGTGCAAAAGTAGCATCGGAAGCTTCTATAAGGCTCAAAGCAGGCCAGATATTAAACCACCAGCCAACTAGAGAACGCATGATGTCTACAAGGATAATTGTAGTCTTGGATTCGGCATGAGAGCGATTAGCCGAGCGGAGATGAACAGTCACGTCCAGCGAATACTTGTACACGCGTTGTTGGGGACAGCTGGCAGTTCTGTGACCAGGACTGGGAAATTGGCGACTGAGAAGCCTGGAAATCTAGATCTAGCCATAATAGGAGAAACCGTGCGCCCCGATCAGCTGCCTTCGGATACCCTGGGTTTTTTTCCCTAGAACAATGTTTAATTTTCGATACCTCCGCCGGCCAAAGATGATCGTGGGCGAATGAGACGACCAATATTCGCATGTCCTGAGGTTCTAGAAGACGTTGGGTCTTCTGCAGCAGTGTGATGTGCCCGGAGCGGTGGGGTGAAAGGGTATGATACAGTTACGGGATGATCAGAAAGATAGCGGGGAAGGCGCGGGAAGATAGCCGCAGGATATGTATATGGATCGCTAGAATTGGGGCAGCAGTTTGGGAGGCGTGTCACTGACGAGCACAGCACAGCAAGGGGAGTCGCCATGTGACTGGCTAACACCCACCCTAACGGAGTTTCAAATGTGCTCACGTGTGGACCATGATATAAAAAATATTATTTCCTCTATTTGTGATCATAATCGAGTGGCATGCAACGCCGAACGCGAACCTGTGGTCGTCAACGTTATCTGTGAATTTCTATCATTACTAGCACATCAAAGAATCCCTGCTTTAATGAAATATTTGAGGGTCACACTTTTGCGTGCTATGAAACTGAATGAGAAGCAATTACATTTATTATGTGTTGCACATCGACTTTGCAAAAGTCAATCTAGTAGAGATGTGAGCGGTCCGCCGTAGGGTCAGGCGGGCCGGCTCTCACCCGTATTTCTTCAGTGCCCATGGTATAAGAGCTTTGGTGGCCTCTTCTCGCACTTGTCTATCCTGCTTCTTCGTCCTTCACCTTGTTGAGGCAAGCCATGTCCAAAGCAGGGTTTTTCCAGAATATTCACGTGTATTGTATGCACAAACTTGAACAGCATGTGCGCGCGAAACGCTGACTTTTTGACGCATAGTTATCGCGTTCACTGCATACTGGGGAATATTCCTTTTTGGATATGATAGTACGTCGTTTATGCCAGACGCAATTTGTGTTCTTACAACAGCGTGTCGTGGCTTAGCTGGTATTGCTGGTGGAGTCGTTACTCAGGCGACCTTCCAGCACGCCTTCCACGTTAGCAAAGCACAGGTAAATACCGTCAGCTCCAACGTAGTATCGGTACTTCAGGCGGGTGCATTTTTCGGTGCCCTGGGCAGCGCTCCTATCTCAGGTATGTATGTTCATGTCCCACCCGTGGCGCCTGTCTAGAAATTGGCTACACAGCGTGGCTCGGACGACGGTATTGCAACATTATATTTTCGGCCGTTTTCTCTGTCGGTGCTGTAAGTATATCCCTTCAAGTAATGTTTCCTCCTTTTAAGTACCGCATGTATTGCGATGCATATAGATCTTGCAGACCATAGCAGGTGGCTCACGTGGTCTTGGCTACATATATGCTGGGCGAGTCGTCTCTGGCCTTGGCGTCGGCGCCATCTCAGCGGTAGCTCCTACATACGTCTCCGAGTGCTGTCCAAAAGAGGTCAGAGGACGTATCACCGGGATGTTCCAGGTGCTCGTGGCCACCGGGGTCATGATCAGCTACTTCATCAACTGTATGTGTCCCCCTCCTCTTGGTGTATATACGGTTACCGATGCTGATGATACCTAACCAGACGGCGTGAACTTGCACGTAAAGACTGGGCCTGGGATATGGCGTATCCCATTCGGTTTCCAGCTCGTCCCCGCTGGAATCATGTGCTTTGGCCTTTTGTTCGCTACCGAATCCCCTCGCTGGCTCGCGCAAAAAGGACGCAAGCGTGAGGCATTGGTGAACCTGGCTCGTTTGCGCCGCTTGCCACCCGACCACGAGAATGTCCGCATGGAAATGGCTGGTGAGTGATCAGAGCTTGCATCCGGGAGCTTTGTTATCCGGAAGTTTGAGAGAATGGGTAGACTAATGCACGAAGACAGAAATAGAAGCTTCTATAGAGGAGGAAAGTGCTGCGAGGCAAGGGCTTGGATTGAAGGAGGCCTTCTTGGGGAAAGGTAACGGCGTGCGCTTCGCTATCGCTTTCGGAATGTAAGTCGTGCCCTTCAAACGGTTCCATTTTCTCACTCACTCACTCACTCCCCTTCCCCCCAGATTCACACTGCAACAATGGTCCGGCCAGAACTCCGTTGGATACTACGCCCCGCAGATCTTCAAGTCCATCGGGTATTCTTCCGACTCTGCCTCACTCCTCGCATCGGGTGTGTACGGCGCCGTCAAGGTGATCGCTACGCTCATTTTCGTGTCTTTCATCGTGGAGCGTGCGGGGCGCAAATGGTCGCTGGTTTTCAGTGGTTTGTACTTTTTTTTCACTTTACTCTTTCCGTCCCTTCCCCCGTTCTCGCTCATTTTCGCTCGCTTTCCCTCCCATTCCCACCTCTTCCCCCCCCACTGAATGGCTGAATGTCTCTTTTGCCTAGGTTTATGGATGGGGATCCTATTCTTTATGATCGGCTCCCTACTCAAAACCCATCCCCCAGTAGTTGGCGGCCCCATCTCGCACGCCTCCCAAGCCATGGCAGGTCTCCTCTACATCTACGTCGTCGCATACTCCTGGGGATGGGGCCCCGTCCCGTGGGTCTACTGCGCTGATATCTTCCCCAATCGTACGAGACATTATGGCCTTGCTTTTGCAAGTGCCGTGCAGTGGTTCTGGAGTGAGTGTTCTATGCCACTTTTCAAAAATCTTTTTGGACACACTGTCTGCTGCTGAATTGTCTTCCCATCCTCCTCCGCCGCTCCTCTTTCCGCCATTACCCGTTACTTATTACAGTTTTACAGACTTTGTCGTGGCGAAGGAAACACCAACAATCGAGGCTAATCTCCAATGGAAGCTATTCATGATGTTTGCTACCATTAACATAGGAGGTATGGCTCTGTTCGCGTTGTTCCTCCCAGAAACAAAGGGTCGCAGTCTCGAGGAGGTACGTGCAAACCCTCCGTGTCTGCTTACAAATACTAATCCATCTTTTCCTTAGATGGACATCCTCTTCGGCGCGGTGACTCAAGAGACCCGGCACGCAGACATCACCAGAGTTGTAAACACAAGTGCTAGACCTGTAAATGGTAAGTCTCGAGGGACCATAGCGTCTCGGATGCCTCCCACCCTGACCTTTTTTTTTTCACTTTCACGCAGCACTGGAAGCTCGCGACGATCTTTTCTCGGACCACAAAGACGGATCATTCGAGAAGAGTGTTTAGGATGTCTATGCACACCACCGAACCCTTTCCCGCCGCTCCCCCAAAGAGCCACTGTGACTCAGGACACTAACTACTCCATGCCACGCGTGGTACACATCCATTGTCATCCTTTTTCTCCCTTATCGCTATCTAGCTCTGTACACTATCAGCTCTTATATGCCATGTCTGCCTCCCATGCTATCCTTTCCTTTTCTCAGTCACATTCCTTTCCAATGGTTCAATGTACGTATTATTCTAGGGCGGGATTATTTGTCAAGAAGTAGTGGTGGGGTGCTAGGGCAGGGACTCAACGACGACGGAGAGTCGGGGACGCTACGGAAGCTGGAGGAGGGTTTTTCTTTTTTTGCATGGCATGACAGAATACATATCACTGCCATGCAGATGCTCTTTCCAGTGGGTAACAAAATACAAGGCTGAGTTTGCCAAGTTTCGGGATGGTTTCCTTGAATGACACCACCCCAATCTCGCGCTGAAGCACCAATTGCCGCACTGAAGTATGGACAGCGCTGAATTTCACGCACTGGTAAGCTAAAGACACGTTTTTTTTTTTTTCTGTTTGGAGGCGTGTTCGTTTATTCGACGTTTCTCCAGGTGTACCATGTCGTACGCCAGGTACCCTACGGAAAGGCTACTAGCTATGGTGCGGTATACAGCGTTTCTTCTAGTCGTTCCTGTGATCGTGTAGTAGTGTATAATCACCGGAAAGACCTGAGGATTAAAGCTATTCTAACATACTTACAATCACAGGACATATCGCGAAATTAGTAGGAATGCCAAACCATTCGCGACATGTTGGCCAAGGTACATTCGACCTATTCTCAATAATGTAAAAATCCGTAGCATTTCTGACGATTACATGTTCATTCCCCCTTCTACATCTCGAAATTCGGATCCGGACACCGTGGCTGGAATCCCTTCTCCCTCCATCGTACATTATTAGCCCTAAAATATCTTAGCCCCGAATCAGATGTCCCATGGCACCGTGTTATTTCCTCTACGGGGCACATTTCTTCTCGTGGACCCCACACGGATGGTGCGGACCGACAGCGGCTGGCAATGGAAGCGGAAGGCGTCGAAGTGATTAACATGAGGGTTCCCTGGGGCGAATACGGGTGGTTTCCAGAAAGCGTCAATCTGGAATTGGAAGAGTAATTTTTTCTGTATCGAGCTCGCTCAGGGCGGGCAACACATTATATGCACCTGACTCCACTGGTCTTCTTCCCCAGCCACGCTAACATGCAGCTAACGTCGAAAACTCGCCATCAGATGAGAGTCCAGAACTTTGGTGATGAATACATTTAGAGGCGTAATTATACTTAGAGAGCTACCCTCCCATAAGAAAAGGCAAAAACTTACTTTTCAGAAAACCGTTCTTGTGAGCTCAGAGCAATGATTGTGCAAACATTGACGAATTTGGAACGGCTTAAACAACATGGATTCCGAGAGTTAACTTGTACTAGTGATATAGTAGCTAAATTCCTGGAGGCCTGCACACAAGGCAATTTGAAGGTCACCTGGGTATAGATCTGCAGATATCTTGTGTTTCAGTAGTTGGAGATAAGGCTTGGAGAGCAGTAAATGAGGTTGAAGATGTTTGAATCAAAAGAGGTTTTATAGCATGAAGTTGGAACTTGGCTCAGATGAACACGAATGAGACTTGAATGTGTGACATTTCTGTGAAACTACATAGTCATCTTGTACAAAGTTACTTAGAGGGATGTTTGTGAGGGGAGAGATAGGGTGTATTATGGTGAGGAAGTAAGGAAACGGTCCATTGTTAAACTTATGAGGAGAAAATATGAAAAATGGTTCATGTGATTCTATCTACTGTGGGCCATCATACCCATAACTAATGGGATCAAGTGGTGTGAGAAGGGGTTGTGGATGAGTTCTGTGTAGAAAAAGAAGGGGAAGAAAAGAAAGAAAGGTTCCCTGGATGCAGAGGAACATGAAACACTCTGTCAATGATGCTGGCTTGTTTGTGACATTTGTACTCGGTCACTGATGTCCTCATGAAGACTTGGGGCCTGGGGCACTTGGTCATACTCAACTCGATTACTCAAAGGGTGATGTGGTGTAAGAGAGCAAAGCTCTTTAGTTGGAGATTATAATTGTTGTTATTGTACTGTTTGTTATTGTCAGAGTTTCAGTGAGTGCCATTCCTTGTTCCCACTGTATACAAGGTCAACCTTTAGTTCTGATAATCATATAGAGATGTCTTTCCCCTCTCATCTCAGCTGTGTCAGTCTCTAGCATAGTTTGTCTACTCTGCTTACAGTGGTATGTTTCAACTTGGTATGTATGTTCTTGATGCTTGTTTTGCTCATGGACTTGGTTTATGTGAAATCTTGACTCAGCATTGTTGTGATTGCATTCCATGACAATACCTAGATCTGTGAGTTCCAATACATACAGGTCAAAACTTGCAGGTATTTCACAGATTCTCTTATTAGATTCTTCATTAACATTAATACAGGATCTGTGGGTGTTTTGCATGGCAGATACCTTTCACAAATATAATTCTAGAGATATTCTGAAGAACTGCAAGTTCAAGAGCCTTTGACCCAGCCAAAGTACTAGCTGGTATCTCAGCCAGCTGCATTCCAGTATGTGGCAAGCTGTTGGTGGTGAATCCTGAGGCCTAGAGTGCTGAAGGATGAGCACAAACACTGGAGAACAGCACTATCAAGATATGATAATGTAACTACACATACCTGGAGAACAGATGGTGAATGCTCTATCAAAGAGAGGTTTCCCACATCTCCAGGGATTAATGGTGCATTTGCTTACATAAGAAGCACCCTAGGAGTTACTCTCAACACAAGCTGCTAATGATTATCTGCCACTAAATCAATCCCCCAGCTTGTGGATGCATCTACAAAGATGATGTCCAAGTTGAGGAAATGTGTGATGTTGCTAAAAGGACAATCTCTATCCTTTTGAGACTTTGATAATAAATTTAGAATGTGATAAATAGCCCAAATATTGGGATATTTGTAGGTGAAGGAGCAGAGAGATGAAAGGGTATGATAGTCTGATTGTCTCAAGGTCTGGAGAATAGACAAAGCTAGCAATTCTAGGAAAATATTAAGAACTGGAACATATATTCAAATAGAACTCAATAATTGAGATGACTGAGGTTTGGGGATCCTATACTGAGGTGGACTAAGGTTTGGCAGTTGAATCTGATGAGACTTGGCTTCAGCATATTGTCAGAATTGAATTATAAGTAATAAGAGTTGTGGATAAGTACAATGTTAGTTGAAAAAGTGCAGACATTGCTAATAATAAAGAAATAATGTTTGGAAGTGAATAGTAATCCTATAGTAAATGTGAATGACTTTTGGAATGTCTGCAAAGATATGCATTGTTCTAAAGAGACAGATCTTCTGAAGGAATTCTGTCCCATAATCTAAATGGCTTTTGCAAGTCCATGACAGTCACAGTCAACATGATTACATTGTTCAAAATCTTTCCAGACTGTTAACAATAATATGTATGTACTCACTTAGAAGTAGGAGAGTTGAAAAACTTGTTAAGGTACATGTATATTATGAAACATGATGGAAGGTGAAATGCAGGGGAGGAAGAAAGATTTGAAAATAGAACAAGTGGAGAGCAAACTGAATATAAGCTTGATATGTATGACAATCATAATTCTGAATGAAATGGGATTTCAGCAGGTGAGAACATTAAATAATTTCTTAAAGCAACAAGATTGAGAAAGATAGAATGCCATCCAGGTAGTGTGTCACAGTCACATATTTGGCTGAGCTCCAGAACTTTGGAACTCTTAGGCCAATCTCCTGGTCTCCAGATATTTCTGGCTGATCTCCAGACCTCTTAGCCCTCTGGATCGCCAGACTCTTCTGGGAACCTTTATTATCCTTCCATCTTTGTTTTCCCCCTCTTATCCCATTTAGACCCCCCTGTTCCTATGTTATGAAAATCCTCTCAACAGTTATGAAATGTATATTAGTTAGATTAGTTATTTCCGGACCTGATCCTCATGACCCTTAGTATAAAAACCCAAAACCCTCTTGTACATTCTTCAGTTCTGATATTGACATAATACACCTCGTTCTCTAATCTCTCTCTCTACACTACAACCTGCGATGAGCTAAGGCTCCTCCAGACCATCCACTTATTCAGTTCTCTGAAATACAGGGACAGAACACTGAGTCAGCGCAACACACAAGTTGAAGCCAAGTCCCTCTGACCCACCGGATGTCCACCGGAACCTCCGGATTCCCAATATACACTAAGTGACATGCCCTGGAATTATCATCATCACCCCCGGGTTGTCATTTAACATCAGTAACAACCCACCATTTAACATAGTGTGAATACACATAAGTGATGAGTAGTTCTTTTAAGTTTGCTTTATCCTCTCCCAAATTATCATTTTTGCTCCATCCATCCCATCTCTTTGCATCTTCTATTACTCTACCACCTTCTCTCTTGCTTGAGTTCCTTTTTTTTTTTTTTGCCATCACTTACAGCATCCTTGCCTTCTTTACTGGAATTTCTCCTTGGATATTTCTGTGCTTTCATGTCTCTGCCTTTGGCTGCCAGAGAGAAGAAAGAAAACATATAGCTGGCACAAGGTGCAGAATAATGAGTGGGAAAATTGGCAGCATTAAACCAGCCATTTGTGGGATACCCTGTTGTTGTATTTATGTAGAGTTTGGGATAAATAGTAAAAAAAGCTTTTATGGGAGCTGAGAAACAATAAGTCTCACCTCAGTATAGTCAATCACTGAGGCATATAGCTACCTGTGAAACAATAAGTATCTACAGTTTTCTGTCAACCAATGAAGAGAAAAGATGAGATGAAATCTAGGACTTACCACCTCAGTGTAGTCAACCACTGAGGCATCCATCCTCTGGGGTCTAACTATTTATACAATTGACCAAACAGCCTTGTGTCTTTGACATGAGTCCTCCCACATGCCAATGCCTTAAATACTAATATTAATTACTGAACTGGCTGCAGCATGGATTGACCATGCCACTCTTGTGACCCATAGGGGCCCATGTGGTTGTGGTTTGCTCCTACAGGCCTATGCATGTCAACATACCCAACCACATCAGTTTTCAAAGATGTCAAATGGGATGTAGAGCACTTGTAGAATATCTAGGCTTCTCAATTGACTCCTAAAGGAGAAGTTTGAAAATGATCCCTGAGGATCTAGTGGGCATCTGTGATTGAGAACAGACCATCCATCTATTTTACAATTACTTTCCTAGAAGCTGAATCATAGTATGACACAGAAGAGGGAGGGTCCAGCAATGACTTTTGCCTCATGAATGTGTGCTTTCCCAACCTATATCAGTAGGATGTTTACTGAAAACCACAAACATTGCCATACACCTCAGGAATCATTCCCCTGCCTCCCTACATAAATCCTCAACTCAAAACTACACAATCAACTCAAAACTATCACATGGACATGCAGGGGAAGCTCCCTCAACTTTCTCCTTCATTTTATTTCCCCCTCTTCAGTTTATCCACCTACCATTACTCCAATTCTATTTCAACCTAGAACAAGCTCTACAGTCTCAAATTTGATCCCCTCTTTCTCAGGACAATTTATGATCATTACTTTTCCAGATTCAACCCCTAGCCCCTTATCTCATCCATATATTCTTTATCTCATGACATTCTTCTAAGAAACATGGGCACTAAAACCCCTGAACTCTTTTGTATTTAATCCTACATAGGATGCCATTTATAAAGGCAAGGCTCCTGGTACCCACAGGTATCTAATTGAGAAGAAATACAAAGATATATATGTGTAGATAAATGATATATAAAAAGGGAAATCCAAAGAGAAAAGTCTAAGGGCTCCCACTACTAGTGAAGCTATTATATATAACTGTCCAGTGCCCAACCAGAGACAGCTCTACATGCTATCAACCCTGCCTGAACGCCATCCCCATAAAGCCTTTCATCCCTGATGAAGACCAGACACTAGACCAGATCTTTGAGTTACTTCAGACCTTGGATCTGAAGATCACTGCTCAGGATTGAAGCTTGGACATCAGACTCTGTGCCTCAGGTATGCCAAAGTTTGGACTTTGGAGCTCAGAAATGTAGAAGGGTTTGTATCATGATCCATTGTCAGGACTTAAGGACAACTGGAAGGCCTTCAAAACAATCCTTCTGAATGATCCATTTGGAATTTGACTTAACACACAAAGCAATCATCCAGTATACTCTCATGCCAAGTCTCTAGATCCTTCCATGGATATTCCATTGAGGGATCAATGATCAAGTCCAATTATAATCCCTCTAAGAAGCAAAGTACATTGACTATTCTCATCACTATCCCCATCTTTTCCAAGGAATTTGATACCCAAACTGATCCAACATTCCTAATGCTTCCTATACAATGATATATCATCTGGACTCTATGGTCTAATTATTCTTGATGTGCAGGATCACCCTCCAAAGGGTTAGGTGAATAGTGTTGCTACCTGAAGAGCCATGCAATTTGGAAACTTGTTTCAGGATGTAATTTTTGGTCTGTTAATCTTTTTCTTTATTCACAATTTTCCTACCTCCCATGTTCTTTCATTCCTATCACTTTGAATTAACATACATGTACCTTACCTACTTTCTGATCCTCATAGACTCTTTCCTATTCACTCTCCCTTCCAAACTATTTGGTATATAAGTAGAACCTTTGCATGTATGTTCCCTAGTTCAATTATTGTACATCTACTTGTTTAATTTGCTCAAATCTGTTAACTCATTGTGAACTACCTTGAACAAAAGTCTTTGGATCTTTGGACAATTACACTTTTGAGTGAGTACTCCAGCCTTGTTCACATTCACTTAAACATACTTCAAAAGAATGTAATATTATTGGGTGTGGTCAACATGGACTGCAAAGTCCATTTGAATCACAAGATAGGATTCCTTCAGAACATCTATCTCCTTGGAACTATGCATCCTTTCACAAACATTCTGAAGGTCATTTGCTTTTACTGTAGGGTTTCTGTTCACTTTCAAATATCAATCTATTACTACTCATAACATCTCTGATTGTTTAACTGACCATACATTCATCTGCAACTCTTATCACTTATAATTCAATTCTGACTGTTTGGAACATTGGCTAAAAATTGGTTGTCCTCTGACACCACTGATTTTCAGTTTGTTTTTGTTTTTGAGTCCCATTACTTCTCAAGTGATCCATAAAGAGTGTTGTTGTCACACTGTCTTATTCTGCCTGCTATTATATTATCAAAATTGAATTATAAGTAATATGTGTTGTAGATGAACACAATGTTAGTGAAACAAAAGTGACAGATGTAGTTAACAAGGTAATAATATTCAAAAACAAAGAGTAATCCCACAGTAAAAGCAAATAACCTTTGGAATGTGTGTAAATGCATACATTGTTCCAAAGAGACAGTCCTTCTGAAGGAATTCAGCCTTGTGACCCAAATGACTTTTGCAAGCATATGTTTGTCACAGTCAATTTGATTACATTGTTGAACACTTGACCGACTGTTAATAATGATACAGTATGTGTGAACTCACTTTAAGGATTGTTTGTCCAAAGGTTTTGTCAAGAGAGTTTATGACAAGGCATTGCATTTGGTAGAAAGCAAACTGGTAGACATAATAATTGAACTAGGGAACATATATGCAAGAGACTTATATATATTGAATAGTTCAGAAGGGAGAGTGAATGGGAAAGAGTCTATGAGAGTTGGAAAGTGGGTAAGGTACATGTTGTCATGATCATAATATTGACACTTTGACTATATTACCCTCCTTCCAAACCACACCCTCCAAAGACCTTATTTGGACTCCAAACTACCATCACCTTGATGCTTCACCCATCAGTTTCCCTGAATTGCTCCATTGATGTTTAGTGAAACAATCATCAGTCAGGTCCAATCACAATCCTTTTTTAGAAAGAACCACCCTGACTGTCAGGGGACAACCCATTTATTCCCTTTTCCCTCCCTTTTCCCCCCTTTTTCCCCTTTCCCCTATTTCCTTTCCCTCCTTCTCCCTATTTCCTCTCATACTAGATTTATCCTATTCCAACCATAATCTTTTCTAGAAAAGAAGCACCCTGACTATCCCCATCTTTTGCAATGAACTCATTAATTGAGTCATTTCTATTCCATCAAAGCTTGCGATGATATGTCATATCATTAGACTCCATGATATGGATGTTCTACTCTCAGGATCACCCTCCGAAGGATTTATACATGGTTATCCCTATCCAAAGAGCCATGCAATTTGGAAACATGTTTCTGTTGAGAGCAGAAAAGTGACCACAGCAGGGTTTGAACCTGGGACCTCCCTAACACTTGTGAGATACTCTTAATCACTGCGCTATATGGTCAGGTGTAATGGAAGTTAGATATTGGTTAGATATCTAAGGATGGACATGAGTTCTCTACTATATGTGTCACTTGCATGGGCTATGGACATAGTGTATTTGAGAACTCAGGGATCCTCACCATGTTGCAATGGCTTGTCATGTCACCATCCAACAGTTTCAGGAGTTACTGTTAGTCTGTTAATCTTCCTTCTCATTCACAATTTTCCTACCTCCCTTGTACTTTGATTCATATGGCCTTTACATAGTATACTTGTACCTTAGCTACTTTCTGACCCTCATGGACTCTTTCCCATTTGCTCTCCCTTCCAAAGCCTTTGGTAGAGCATTCACATGTATATTCCCTAGTTCAATTAGTGTACATCTACTTGTTTACTCTACTCAAACTTGCCAACTTGTTGTGAACTACTTTGAACAACAACTTCTTAACAACCACACCTTTGAGTGAGTACTCTAACTTTGTTTATATTAGTTTAAACACACTTCAAAAGAATGTGAGATCATTGGCTGTGATTGACTTGGACTGTGAAGTTCATTCAATCCATGAGATAGAATCCCTTCAGAAAATCTATCTCTTTGGAACTATACATCTTTTCGCAAACATTCTGAAAGCCATTTGCCTTTACTGTAGGACTTCAATTTACTTTCAAATATCATTCTATTACTATTAGAAACATATCTGTTTGATACTACTAACCTTACATCAATCTACAACTCTTATCTTTGATAATTGGATTCTGACAGTACTCTAACTTTGTTTATATTATGTTAAACACACTTCAAAAGAATGTGAGATCATTGGCTGTGGTCAACATGGACTGCAAAGTTCATTCGATCCACAAGATAGAACTCCTTTGGATTATCTATCTCTTTGGAACTATGTATCCTTTCACAAACATTCTGAAGGCCATTCACTTTTACTGTAGGACTTCTGTTTACTTTCAAATATTATTTTATTACTATTAGCAACATTTCCAATTGATACCACTAACCATACATTTATCTACAACTCTTGTCATTGATAATTCAATTCTGACACATGTATGCTAATTAAAGCAATAGGGATGAAAGAACAAGGGAGAGAGGGGAATTGTGAATGAAGAAAAAGATCTGAATTGAATGGAGCTCTAGTCAGTAACAATATCCTTCTGATTCTTCAGAGGGTGATCCTGTATGTTGAGGGTAATTATACCATAGTGTCTGATGGCATTGCTTGTCAATGTAAGCTTTGGTAAAGTAGAACCAGTTTGGCCATTGAGTTCCTTGGAAAAGATGGGGATAGTGATGGGGATAATCAGGGTGTCTCTTTCTAAGAAAAGACTATGATTGGACCTGGTTATTGGTTTTGTCACTAATATCAATGGAGTGATTTGTGGAGCTTGTTGGTAATGGGGTTTGGAGTGTGATGTGAAGTAAGAGGTGTAATTATTTCAGATTATGAATGGGATGGAAGTTGATAACACCTCCATATTAGGAAGAGGAAATACACAGAGCCATGATCCATTTTTCCTATTATTTTCTTCTGACATTTTTTCTTTTATTTATTAGTGTCTTTCACCACACCCCTACCTACATTCACACAAATTTTCACCATCCAAGCCAAGGGGAATCGAGTTCTGGACATCATATATTGTCCATCCCACCACTATTATCAATCCGAGTCATGGAATCAATACAACAAGACCCAATTCAAGTCACAAACAGCATCATGAGCCAGGGGAACATGGCCTCCTCACAAGCCTCTTGAACTATTTAATCAAGATGAGGGACCTGCATATATGCAGTCCAAACCAGTCATAAATACTGTCAAACATCTCAGGAGCCATTCCCCTGCCTCCCTATGCAACCGTTCAATTTGAAAGTGATTTATTGACTCAACATTGTCATATGGACACTCAGGGAACAATTTTTGAACATTATTCATCCCTTTTCAACCCCTAGCCCCATTTTCCATCCCTATCTTTATCTCATGACATTTTTCCGAGAATAACATGCTCTAAAACCCCTGAAATCTTTTGTATTTAACAAGGACATTATCCACTTAAAATATCATTGATTTTTACTGTATATTTTCGAGTTTTTGAACCCAATACTTTTTCAAGAGTGTTTTTATCACTCTCTGTCCAAACTTGCTTGCTGCTCCTCCTCTTAATTTTCATCAGTCTGGATATTGGATTGTAACATGTATCTCATATATCTTAAAATCAATCATCTCAATTTAGCATATGGCCTATGGTAGGACATGACAACATGGATTGAATAGATAATTGTTTGTAGTAGCAGATTAATAGAGAATGCAATGGAGGATGTTTTGGGATCATGTCAAAGCCAGTTTCTGGCCATATCTCAGAAGATGATGGGATGCCTTGGAAATGGTACACAACCCCAGAGTTGTTCCTACATTTTATTTCTACCTTTCTTTATTTACTTGGATATGGAAAAAAAAACTTCTTTCTTCATAGCTTGTTTAGTGTGAAACATGTTCTATTTCTATCCCACTCCCCAAACCCAATCCTTGATTCTTATAGTATATATAAACTCCATAGTTTATGTGTCATAGTTCTTCAGTTCTGATATTCACTCAATACACCTAATAGACCTCTTTGTCTCCCTCTACTCTCTATGCTCCACACATCAAGCTTGCTCACTCAACCCCGGTTTCCAGCCCCTCAGAATCTTCTGAAACACAATGACAGAATACTGAGTTGGTGCAACATTAAAGCTGAAACCCAAGTCCTTTGGATCTGCCTTGACATTTGCCTAGAATCTCTGGAATCTGTATTTTGTTAAGTAACCCACTTGAAAACTAATATCATTCACCAGCCATGCCCCTCTGCCCCTAGTGGAACCCAGCATTTAAGAGATCATCATTGATGTTGTCAAGCAAGAGTATCAGAAGTTGAGGGTATAAAACCCCTAGAACAAGAGATAGACCAACAAGGGCCATACAACAGATATCAATCAGTTAATTTTAAGCCATACAAAATGTTCACTGCTTATACTATTGAGTCTATATTAAAGTACTAGAGTAATAACAATAGTTCTTTCAGGAATAACAAACGCTAGCTAAAGCAAGCATTCACAACTAAGTTGAACCACACATAAAGTTGGATTGCAAGCAGTTGCTAGTACTTTACATGTATATATGTACTGAAAAAGCAGTATGTGAGGAGATGAAAGATAAGAGTCACCACAGAAGTGTTTTCCAGATCCAGGAATACCTTTGAGCCACAAGATTTTTGAGTGGCCAGATCATCACCAGATCTGCTAATCTGTCGTAAAATATCGATCCGCGTGCATGCACCAGACCGTCAGCAGCAGACTTGAGGCGGTTCGACACGTTTTTTTATATCCTTAGCTTCAGCTAAAATAATAATAATAGAGCATACGAGTCATATAAAGAAAAAAAACCGAATTGAATTCCCAAGTTTACCGTGAAAGGGCTTGTCCGATTTGTAACCACAAGTTGGTTACTCTCTTTGCAGACTCCAAATCTGGTTTTTTGTCTTTTGCGCAAATTTGATTTCAGATTATATCATTTAACACCTAAAAAGGGAATTGGGCCTTTGGTAATCTTGTCTGAATACCGAAGTCAAGTTCCGACTCAAAGAACTCGGGGTTATCGATATGTTTTATCGCTCCCCAATCGTATTCATCCAAAATAGTCGACCACGACCACGACGTATTCGGATGCTTTCGATCATGGGCTTCATGGCTGCAATGACACTGCCCCCCCGTCTGGGAGGAAAATCAACAATTTGACTCTGAATCCTCGGATATCAAATCTCCCGTGGGAGGAAAGGAGGCCGGCCCCTGCTGCATACCCCCCGATGGAAAAATGAAAAATGACCGATATATTATTTTATATTACCTTAAAAAAAAAGGTATTTGTTCAGCAGGACGGAATATGCAGGTTTGTGTGGGTGGATCTCACCTTTTGTTACGGGGACCGACGTTGCCACCACAGCGGACTTTTTTGCAAAAACGGATGGATCTGGGACGGAACCCCCCCCCC